>VXAX01002192.1:354495-386760 GCA_013399835.1 Leptocoma aspasia
CGGGAGCGAGCGGCTCTGGGGGACCGGGACCGGGACCGGGACTGGGAGCGCGAGCGAGCGGCTCTGGGGGACCGGGACCGGGACCGGGACCGAGCGGCTCTGGGGGACCGGGACCGGGAGCGAGCGGCTCTGGGGGACCGGGACCGGGAGCGAGCGGCTCTGTGGGACCGGGGCTGCCCAGCGGGGCAGAACCGTGGGGGAAAGGCCGAGGCGGGGGTTCGGTGCTGGACGCTGGGGGATCGAAAGCTTGGCAAGTGCCTTTGAGACGCCCCGCTATCGGCTCCCTCTGTGCCCCGGCACAGGGTGCCCAGAGCAGCTGTGGCTGCCCCTGGATCCCTGGCAGTGCCCAAGGCCAGGCTGGACAGGGCTTGGAGCAGCCTGGGACAGTGGAAGGTATCCCTGCCATGGCAGGGGTGGTAATGGGATGGGCTTTAAGGTCCCTTCCAGCCCAAAACAGTCTGGGATTATGTGATACATGGACTCAGGAGATGGCTCTGCATGTTGTACTGTTTACTTAATAAACAGTTCTATTTAGTAAGTCCTAATCTGTGCCTTAGGCCTGGCCTTGCTGGCACCACCGGGCATTTCCATGTAGCTGACCTCAATCCTTGGCAACAAGCAGCTTATTCAGCCTTATTCAGATCCTGCTGGCAAACTGTGCCACTGGCACAGGAGCCACGGAGCATCCAGGAGCCGTCCAGGGCTCAGGTGCTCTGGGGACCAAGTTTATTTCTATCACAAGGACACTCAGGCTGCCCTCTGACCATGCAGCAGGGACCAACTGCAGCCATAGGCATTGGAAATTGGAAGCAAAACTGTCCTAAGCAGCAGCGTGGTGTGACAGCACAGCACTGGGCTTGCCATGAAAATGGACCTGGAGCTTCCTGCTAAGCATTTTTTTCTGTTACCTGTTCAAATCTCTGCCAAATGGCAAAGAGATGGAGGATGAACAAATGGAAATGGTGCAGAGTCCTTTCTTACTGACAGCTCACCTGCTCCACAGGACATTGGTGTCAGCAGAAGTGTCCTTCATCCACTCAAAATCGCTTAGAACAATACTTACCATGAGGTCTGAACCCTTTTTAGAGCATTTAAAAGGTAAAGCAAGAGCTGCAAATTTCCTTCCCCATCAAACCCCTGCTGCTGCTCACAGCCTGGGGGTGACAAACTGATGTGCCCCAAAATTTGCCCCATTCATGGGGACAAAGCCAAACCCAAAGATACCTCTAAGCGAGGCCACTCAGAGCCACACAGGGGTGCCCACACCAGCACTGCCCCTCACCCTGACACACCCCATTGCCATGGAAAATCCATCCTTTTCCTGCCAAAGCTGGATCCTTCCCACCACAACCCCTAAGGAAGGACTCGCAGGTGGGATTATACCCGTTGTGTAACACCCCCACACAGAGGTGTCACTGAGAAAGGTGGGACAAAATCCAGCTCCATTCTGCTGTCCCTGGGATCAGCCGTCGGCTCTGGACACCAGCCAAGGCAGCAGAGATTTGTTTGGGACACCAAAGTAGAAAGTGAGTAAGTCTCAGTCTACATATACCCAGGGCAGGGGTTTGCTGACAGCACAACGCTCCTGGTGCTTTCCAAAGCACAGCCCGGTGTCTGAGTATGGGAAGGATTCCTAGGGCAAAGGAAATGAGGAGAAAATGAAACAGAGAAAAAAGGAGGGGAAAATCTTCCATTAATTTGTACAAAGAGTAAATCAGTGTTGCCATCCTGGCAGTTCCAAGGGTTCCTGCACCACAGCAATGGATGTTGCACATCAGGATGAGTCTCACTCTGGCAGATGTCAGATGGAATTGGAGTCCCTGTAATCTGCTCTTAAGGGTGTGGTAAAAGCAATTCCTATGAGGTAAGAGAAAAACATAGAAATTCATTAAGAAAAGCATTATAAAAACATCAAATGTTTCGCCTTTAGTGTGGAATGCCAAGGAAAGCAGAAGTGGGGATATCAATCCCTGTACTTGTAAATTTAAATTGCTTCTGACCAACTCACAACTTAAGACCTCATGAGAACTGAGCAAGATGTCTGAGGCATAATAAGATGAAAAAACAGGTTTTGATAAATTTATTCTGAGATAGAAACTCACTGGGAAAGCGTCAGTCTTAGGAGGAGCAGCTGAGGGAGCTGGGGAAGGGGCTCAGCCTGGAGAAAGGGAGGCTCAGGGGGGACCTTGGGGCTCTGCACAACTCCCTGCCAGGAGGGGCCAGCCGGGGGGTCGGGCTCTGCTCCCAGGGAACAGGGACAGGAGGAGAGGGAACGGCCTCAGGCTGGGCCAGGGGAGGCTCAGGTTGGACACCAGCAGGAATTTCCCCATGGAAAGGGTGCTCAGGGATTGGGAGGAGCTGCCCAGGGAGGTTTGGAGTGCCCATCCCTGGAGGGGTCCAGGATAGGACTGGAGGTGGCACTCAGAGCTCTGGGCTGGTGACAAGGAGGGGACTGGACACAGCTTGGACTCAGTCTTGGAGGTCTTCTCCTCCCTAAATGTTTCCATGATTGAAGCACAACATTCCCATGCCTACCTGGCTGCAGGAATTTGAGGAGCAGTTTCTGGGTGTGCCCTGCTCAGACAAAGCTGTGCCAGTGACTCCTCCCCAGGTGTGTGACACATCTGTGTCACACATCTGCACAGCAGCCAGGCAGGGACAGAGTTGCTAATTAGTGCTAATGAGGACCCTGCTCAGGTGGAGGCACAGCAGGCTGGTGGGGCAGTTCCCATCCAAGAGAACTTGCTCTGCCAGTTTTCCTGAAAGGATGAGGATGAGTGGGGAAGTGGAAGGGAAAGTCCCAATGCCACCGACCTGGAGATGTCTCCATGTTGTGCAACAGGGCAGGGATTCCTTGAGGGTCACCTCAGCCTTGCTGTATTGAAGCAAAAGTAATCCTGTGCTTAGAAAAACCCTGGAAACCCCCATCCCCCTGGGCTGACTCCACTGGAACTCAGCCATCACTTCAGTTGATGTTTTCTGCCCATTCATTGTCCCAGGGAAGGATTTGCTCCCTGGTCGTCCCCAGCTCTGTTCCCACACAGGCTCTGTCTGTGTCTCACATGCCCTGGCGCCACCACAGCACACCTGGGGCAGGATTTTGGGGGTGACACTGTTGGATTTTGTCTCACTACATCTTTTCTGGATAATAAGCTGAACTATTTCTCCCAACATCCTCCCACAGTGGGCTGTCCTGGAGCTGGCCAAGCTTCCCTGGCAGCTGCACAGCTCAGACAAGCCCAGTGTCACCAGGGTCCTTCCAGGAGCCACTGCCCCTCTTACCTCCACAGGCTGGGTGCAGAGCAGCTCACGGGGAACTGGAGATCCTGGGAGCCTCAGCCAAGTTGATTTGAGGGTTCCCCACTCCAAGCAAGTCCTGGAGTCTGAGCACAGGGAAGCAAACCAGCAAAGCAGCCACCTGGGCCTCTCCAGGCACATGACAGGGAACAGCCAGGCAGGAAAACTCAGCTGTGAGGATAGCTTAGCCTGGGAGGAGGGGTTTGTGCCAATGTGGGAACCTGGTGGCCAAACAGGTGAAGCAACTTCTCAGGAAACTCCTGCCCTGGCACTGAAAAGAAGAAACTCTGGGTGAGCAACTGTGGGTGAACTTTTGTCTCACAGCTCTGGAGGTGACTGGGGTGGAAGGGGAGAGTCCCATGCAAGGGACATTCACCTGGACTTAGAGAGGTCCTTCAGCAGCTCCTGCCTCCATCCCAGCTGTCCAAGAGCTGCCATGTCCAGGGTGGGCCCTGTGGTGGCTCTGGGGAGAGCAGAGCTGCACACAGGGCATGGCCACAGGGCCACAGCTATGGCAGAGCCAACAGGGACACCTGGGGACACAGAGGGAGGGGGGGAGAACTGACCCCAAAAGGGGCACAGCAAGATGAGCAAGGAGCCCAGGGCCACCCCACCACAGCAGTGACCATGGAACACCTGCACAGAGGGAACGGACGTGTGGGTGTGGCAGAGCTGTGGCAGGGCAGCCATGTCTGACCCCTCACGGCCCCTTCCCAGCCCAGGCAGGGCTGGGGCTCCCCCACCTCACTCATTCCCAGCTCAGCCCTGCAGCAGCTCCAGGTCACCTCCTCATCCCACTCTTTACAGCAGCTAGGACCTGCCCTTTGGTTTATTTAAGCACTGACAGCGATTCAAAAGTGTTGGAACTGCAATTTTTCACCAGTGACTAAAAATAGCAGAGTGAAATTCCAGAGCTGCCTCCAGCACCACCGGCCAGGCCCAGCTGCCTGGGACAATGGCATTTGTAGCCCATGAGTGACAACAGCACAGGCCGAGCTCCAGCTCCCAAAATAACTCAGAAAGGGCAAATTCTGGCTTTAATTACAGCCAGACAAAAAGGAGCGTTTCAGAAGAGCATTATCAGAATATCTGACCATGCGGTGCCAGCTGGAAACCGAGTGGGGAATGCAGAGGGAGTGGCATGGCCTCACCACACAGACACCCCAAATTTCAGGTATTCCCGAGGGGAGGGGAGGCACACAAGGCTGGAGCTTTCAGAAGAGCTGAAGCCTTTGGCACAAGGGAAAAAAAAACCCTTCAGGCAGCCAGAAGGAGCTGATGATCCGTGACAAGGAGCCTCCAGCTCCGCATTCAAACCCAGGTGCACATAGGGGTGGGCCCTCTGAACTTCTCCAACATGCACAGAAGCAACTCCATATGACATCCTGGAAGTGACTCTTTTTCTCTCAGTTCCAGATAATCAAGATTGGATCCCTTCTGGGAAAATAGTCACTCCCCAGTAGAAAGCCACCCATCCTGCCCAGCTTCCAACCCCAAACCTGCTGGAAGTGCCCAAACGTGGTCCCATCAAACTCCCTTCCCAATTCCAGCAGTAATCCCATGTGCTGGAGCCAGTTGAGGCTCCTGGATGGGAGCAGTGCCAGGTGATGCCCACCTGTACAGGGCAGGGAGAGCACACCTGATGCTCTGCAATATTCGGTGTGAAAAGAGGCACTTTTGGATACAGAGCAACCCGAGTGCACCTGGAACAAAAGCCAAGCTGCTTCCTGAAGGGTGAAAGGGACCCAGTGACCTGATTCTGGCAGCTGAAAGGAAGAAAAGTTTCACCATGTTGCTCTCCAGGGGCCTCATCTTTCCATGGGTGTGGAGCTGCTGGGAGAGTTCCAGGTGCCAGGCACTGAGGGGACCCAGCACACCCAGCCAGCCAGCCACAGTTGTGCTCTCACTGAAATGGGCAGTGGAAGAGCCAGGAACCAGCCAAGCTCCATGGGGAAAGAGCAGCTTCCAAGCATGGCTGTGACAGCAGAGACCTCTGGGCATCCCTCCACAGCAGCCAGGCCTCGCTGCTTGTGCTTCCTCTTGGATTGCACAGCTGGAAAGCAGAAACCAGGCTCGGTGCTGCCAGTAAAGGGTCAGCTGAGAAATATTTGGGATTTTATTAAACAATGCACACCCACGTGCCTGGCTGCACCAAGTGGGGAGACTGCAGGAGCACTTCTCTGCAGGCAGCAGCTTCCCCTGACTGCACCAACTGAAGGAATTATTTTTATATTTTTAATTTAGTGCTGAGCTCAGCTTGATGCCCTTACCTGTGCCAAGATCTGAACAGTATCACTTTTGTGTACCTGGGTCACAGACAGCATGAGATTTGTGCATCACTTTTACGTCTGCTCTAGCACAAACCTCCCATGTCCAAAATTTGGGAATCCAGAGAACTGAGAACAAGCCAAGCTGTCCTGCCTGCCACAACTGCAGATCAGAGACTGTGTGAGGCAGAGCACAAACTTCGAAGTCTCAGCTCCCAGGAATAACTCTGCACAAGCCCAAGTGTGACAGCAACAGGCCAAGAGCCTCACACCAAAATCCTGCTGCTCCCATGGAAGGTGGAGGCTCAGCCTTGGCCAGAGAATCTCAGCTAAGCAACACCTGCCGAGAGGGGATTTAAAGCCTTCTTTAAAAGTCCTGATATTAATGATGTCCCTCACAAATTGCCTGCCCAGCTGGGGGAGGAGGTGGCAGGTGCTCCCTGGCCAGCCAGGATTGGCTGACTGACACGTGGATTGGCCACAGAAGCTAGAGAGGACAGGTCAGGCCCACGGAGCCAGGACACTTCTGTCCAGGTTGACCTGGCCTCAAGAGGCAGAGTAGAAAAGGCTTCTTAAAAAAGACCCTGGGGTTCTGGGATTGGGATGTTAAGGGCAAGGTGCTGCTGCTACAGGCTGTCCTTCCTCTGCCTCACGTGTTCAGAGCACCCCAGGTAACACACACAGCACACTTGCCTCTGGACTCTTTCTTGGATTTCTCCCTCTTTCTGAAGTCACAGCTTTAAGCTCCAGCTTCGAAGAACACCTGAGTGTTCTGGAGAAACACAGAACCACGGAATTACTAAGGTTGGAAAATCCCTCCCAGACCATCGAGTCCCAGCTGTGCCCAATCCCCACCTTGTCACCAGCCCAGAGCACTGAGTGTCACCTCCAGCCCTTCCTTGGACACCTCCAGGGATGGGCACTCCAAACCTCCCTGGGCAGCCCCTCCCAATCCCTGAGCACCCTTTCCATGGGGAAATTCCTGCTGGTGTCCAACCCGAGCCTCCCCTGGCCCAGCCTGAGGCCGTTCCCTCTCCTCCTGTCCCTGTTCCCTGGGAGCAGAGCCCGACCCCCCGGCTGTCCCCTCCTGGCAGGGAGTTGTGCAGAGCCACAAGGTCCCCCCTGAGCCTCCTTTTCTCCAGGCTGAGCCCCTTTCCAGCTCCCTCAGCCTCTCCTGGGGCTCCAGCCCCTTCCCAGCTCCGTTCCCTTCCCTGGACACGCTCCAGCTCCTCAGTGTCCTTGCTGCAGTGAGGGGCCAGAACTGGACACAGCCCTCAGGGGCCTCAGCAGGGCCAGAACAGGGAAGAACATCCAGAAACACAAACCCAGCTGTGAAAGAGTTGCCTCCAACCTCCAGCCCTGAAGCTGGCACCGAGCTGAGAGCAAAAAGCAGGAGTTTCCTGGATTAGAGAAAATAAACCAGGAGTCTGTACTATATTCTTAAATATGGTTTAATACTCTTCTCCATTTCTGTACATCACAACACCAAGATATCACTGCTTGGGATCTCTCTGCGGAGGCTATATAGTATGCGAAGGCTAGGATCTCCCACCCCCACTGAGTGTGTTTGCATGTGTAAGTGTAATACATATCAGTATATATTGATATACACATCAATATATAATGCAATATATATCACTGAAGAGAACACATTGATTAAAGAAATACAAAAATTTGGCATCATTTCCAAACTTAAATAGTAAAAATAAAAGCTACAAAAAGGAGCTGCATACCCTAATGTATCATGTGAAACAACAAGCAGTATATTCGAAAATGTAAATTTACAACCAATTTTTGTGGTCTTGTCATGTCACATTAGACCCATTTACAATGGCAAAATCCAGAACATACTGCTGTGAGGGCCAGGGCTGTGCTCAGCCCTGAGCAGACCCAGCCCCACCTCCTGGGAGAGATTCCAGCTTGGATGTGAGGATGGCAGCAAAGCCGCCAGCTGGCTTAGGGACCAGGGGCACAAATGGTATTGCTCACAAGGACAGGAATTTTGGACCTCAAACAACAGCGTGGCAGAAATTTGAAGAGAAGCTCCCTCTGTTCAAGTGAACCAGGACAAGAGGCAAAAGTTTGCAGCTGGAACAGGAGCTGCTCCTGAGGGAAGCACCGGGAGTGACACTGGGAGAGCTCCCAGGGAGGGAGCAGGACCTGAGCTGTGCCACTGCTCCCCTGGGACAGGGCCTGAGCTGTGCCACTGCTCCCCTGGGACAGGGCCTGCCCTTGAGCCAATGCTCCCCTGGCCTGCATGGCCCCTGGACCCCCAGAGTGTCACCAGCAGGCTGGACACACCCCAAGGATGAGCTCCCTGATCTATGGATACCCCGTGGAACAGGCAGGACACAAAGCCTGGGCAGTCTGGGACCAGCATCTAGAGGTGATCCTTTATCTCCTGAAGGGTGCATCCCCACAGGACAGACACTGCTGGGAGCTGGGTGTTCCCAGGGCTGTGCCAGCACTCCACGGATGAGAATCAAATATTCCACACTCCCAGCACTAATTCAGCCTTCACTCCACTGACTCAGTATTCCTGTCAAACACCCACTTCCATTTAAGACCTGTGGGCTCAAATTCACATAATCAAGGAAACCTTACGCAGTCCTAAAGCAAAAAGAAAAACTTACTGAGGAACAAAAAGCCAAGTGTACCTTACTTCACTGAAATCTCATGTTTATTTTTGTCAAGACTGAAAAAAAAATAATTCCTGAAGGCTGCACTGCTCAAATCCAAATTAAGCCCAAGACTCCAGCAGCATTTTCATTGCAATCCATGAAGTGCATTTCCTAGTTTGTAAGAGCAGTGTTTCTGCAAATAGATTAAAGCACATTCGGCTGGTGAGCCTCCCCAAACCATCAGAATTTGCAAGCCACATGTAATGAACCAGCACCCAGGTCAGTGCCTCCTCAAGCTTTTGAAGAGAATTATGGCTCCAACCTCGTTCCATTTCTTCTGCAGGCTAAGCTGAGAATGCCATGTAAATGGGTCACGGCACTGCCAAATGCAGCAATTGATTTCTCCAATCAAAGTATAAAGAAACAAACCAGTAGGATCTTACTTCTATTAATTTTGGAAGGAAGAGGTTTACAGCAGTTAATGTATCATGAAGGTTAAAAAAATCATTTCCATAAAATACAAGAGCAACCAATTTCACCATTGAGTAAAAGTAAAAACTGGGATTCTTTTTCAATTAGTCCAAAGTGGCATATAGGAACTTAGTAGTTTGCTGCTGTACTGACACTATGACAAATCAAAGTGTAGGGTTTTACTTTCTTAAATCCAAATGCTCGTGGATCAAGTTCTGGAAATGTTCCAATTCTAAGGCAGGGATCTGTTGTGTTTTCCACCATGAGTTTGCTCCTTGGGTTGGATGCTGGAGGGGCGAGGCACGTGTTGCCGGACCCAGCTCGACTACCTAGTAGTCATCAAGGTCAAAAAATTCATCGTCTCCTCCTTGGTATTCCATGCCCTGGAAGTCCACCCGGTACCGCAAGATACCTGCCAAAGAAACAGCCTTTAGCTTCCCCAGCATTCCCACAGGCACAGCTTCCCCAGCCCTGCTTCCAGAGCTTCCCAGCAATGTCCAGCTCAGGCCTGGCAGCAGACAGGCAGCTGCAGTGAGAAATGCCACAGGGAATTTATTGCCCAAAGGAAGCTGCCCAGCCTGGCCAGCTTCCTCCTGGAAAAGCTGAGCCTGTTCTAGGGCTGCATCTCCACACAACACCAGTGACACATCAGTGGTCCCAGTGTCACTGCTCAGATCGAGGCCTGGCAGTAAAATCCAGAGGGCAGCTGGCACTGCAGCTACTTTTACAATGCAGTAAAAGCAGGATTTAGTGGCTGTTTTCCTCTTCTCACCCAAAAACTAACCCAGGGTTCTGGAAATCCTGTATCCCTGGAATCATTTACTGAGATGAAGGAGATTTTCAAGGACATTTCCTTTCAAGCCTACAGGGCATGGGAGCAAAGAAGATCCCACCATGCAAAGAGGCTGGATCTGGCAGGAAATGAGAGACTCCTGGAATTACAAACCTTGAAAACTTAGAAACCCCTTGCTCCTTATGGAGCCAAACAATCCAAGGTTCTTTCCTCCTGACTGGTGTTCTCTGGACCCTCGAAATTCCTCTTTACAATGCACTGCTCCCTAGCTCACATGCACCAAAGCAGAGCACAGCCAGTGGCACAGATTTGTCCTGGAATCCCGCCCAGGCAGGACATGGAGCATGACACTGGTGTGGCTCCACCTGCCCAGGATTGGTCAGACTGGCACAGGAACCCCCTGCACCTCTGCCAGGCGTGGCTGATGCTCAGTGAGCTCCAGAGCAGGACTGGCTTTGAGAGGCCTCAGTGCTCCAGAGGACGGACTAAAAACACTTTTCTTTTGAAAAGAAGCAGAAGATCAGGGAGCAAAGTACAGGGAGGCTCTGAGAGAGGAGCAACAGCTCTGAGTGCTTCAGGAACAGGGCTGGGGTTGTCAGAGCCCCCTGGGCAGGGCAGGGGCTGCCACCAAACCCCTGTGTAGACAGAGCCAGGCAGCTTGGGGCCCTCCTGAGCTCCAGCAGCTGCACAGGGGGACAGCCCACCCCTGAGCCCTCCAGAGGACAAAGGGATTGAGGAACACAGCTAGAAAGTGACAGGGCCCAACATGGACCATGATCCTGCTGGACAGGGAATGAATCCACCCTCGTGAACACAACTGTTTGTTGAAGTGGTTTCGTGACTAACAGGAGTAAGATTAATCCCACTCGTGTTGGCACCAGGTTATTAAACCAGCCACTAAACAAGACAAACACATTTTCCTCTAGCAGTCTACCTCCAATTCCTCCAAATCCTTTCACAAATTGGGATCCTTCTTGTGATTTGTCTGTAACGATTTCCAATGTTGCTCCAAATTTCTTGTAGTTGTTTGCAAACCACTCCAGGAGGGGCATACTTTCTATGAGTTCATGTTCCTGCCCAGTCTGTGGAGACATTGGAAGGGAGAAATAAATAATAAAAACCTGTTACAGTCACAGTGTGTTCAGTACTGAGAAAATCCCCCCCAAAGTTGGCTCCATGGCTTTGTGAGCCACAGCAGGGACAGCAGCCCTCATGCCCCACAGGGACATTTCTAGGGGAAGGCATTCCTGGCACAACTCCATCAGGCAAGGGTGGGCACAACCACCAGCTCCTGGTCCTACACAATTAATCACGGACAGTGTTTTGGGCCTCTTAATATGAAATTTAGTGCAGAAGCAGGAGAAAAACTGCCTTGATTCTTCTGCTCCAGTGTCACCCCATGCTACATCTCAGCTTCACTGCTCATTCAGACTTGCTCTGCCCCCTGCAGATTCCAGCCCCCCTCATCCACGAGGCCCTGTTCTCAGGCAGGAACACTGATCCATGCAAGCACAGAGCCAAAGGCACCGTTTTCTAAGCAGAAAGTGTAGTGATTGTTGTGAAATAGATACACCTCACTGCAGGTAACACTGCAAACCCTCCATGCACAGCAGGGATTGGCAGTCCTCCCTCCAGGAGGGAAAGCAGCTGGAAATGGCCCCTCGGCACAACCTAAGTGGGACAAATCCCACCACTTGGCAAGGGACACTCTTTCCCCCAGTTTATTCTGCAAAGTAACACAGACCCCAGGTCCACAAGGGCTGTTTGACCCGCATAGGCAGGAAACTCAGGCAGCAAATGACAGTTCCACATGTCAAATACATCCCAAAGCATTCCCTTGGCACCTGATCCAGGTCACAATTCCTGACCTCACAGTGGTTGTGCACGACCAAATCAGTGCCCTGTAAGCAGGAAGCAATGGTTCTGGGGCCTTGCCTGCATGGTGGCTACCAAACCCTTGCAGGTGATGGTTTGGTGGTGGTCAAAGATCCCACACTGCCCATCTACACAACCTTGGCATTGGCAGTGGGGAAGACTGAAGAAAAGCAGGTGTAGAATCCAGGGCTTACACAGGAAGAGCCACAGGTTCCTGCCCTGAGGTGTCACTGTGTGCCAGAAGGTCACTGTGCTCAGGTGCCTCAGACAAACTTAGCCCAGATGTCCAGAGCTCTGCACCAACACACTGAGAACAAACCCAGAAGCCCCAAAGCTGAAATACCTCCTTGTCTGTGAAGTGGGATTTATCCTTCTCTTGCTCTGGTGTCAAATACAGGATCTTCTCCTCTGAGAAGGGAGAAAAAAATGGTATTATTAGTTTGGGTAAGGCTACAAGATGCAGTTTAAAGACAGCAGGAGACTGAGCACAGCCAGCAACTACAACACAGACAGTCTGGGCACTGCCACTGCCTGCCTTCCTCTCTGAAGCTCTGTGAGCAACCCCACAGAGCACAGCAGCAGAGAGCAGCTGCAGAGCCAACACAGAGGGGGACAGGTACTGCTGGAGGCCCAGGGCTTGCCTGCAGGCACAGGAATTGTGTTTCTGGCCACAAGGTCACCTCAGTTTCCTCTCTGGTATCACACTCACAAAGCTGGAAGGAGGACCCAGGCTGGCCCTGGGACCAAGTGGCCCCCCTGGCACTGCAATTCCCTCTGTGCACTGGTACCCTGTTTGTTCCAGCTTTCCCCCCACAGAGGCTGAGAAGCTGCAGGCCAGTGACCTGCAAAGTAACACAGACCTACACAACATCCCTGTGATCAGATGTCCTCAGGGAGCTCCTCCAGCAAACCCATCCCAGTGAGGCACCTCAGGTGTTAAACCCTGAGAGCTTCCAGCGTCCCAGAGCACCACATACCCTCTGTGCCTTGGCAGTGCAGGACGTATCTCATGATATCCAGGTTTTCATAGACTATCAGGATCTCTACTGCTCCCATTTCCAAAGCTTTTAGTGTATCTTCCACACCAAAGCAGTACTTCCCCGTGTCCTGGCTGATCTCATCGAAGTATCGTCCTGCAGGGCACACAGAGCCTGCCGTGAGCACCCAGCACAGCACACACACCTCAAACAAGCTTCATCTGAATGCAAGAGACTGCCAGAAGCAGCTGCCACCAGAAGGCCTGGAACTAAGGGGATCTCTGGCGGAAGGATAGAGAAGGTCCAAGAAATCTGATGGGGAAAAAGAAACCAACCAAACCCCCCCCCCACACGATCACTTGAGGTGTCCAGGTGGCAAAAAGAACCACTGCCAAGCCCCACTCCCAGCCAGCCTGGCAGGGCTGGGGCAGCACAAGGGCACTGCCAGGAGCGTGAGAGCAAGAGCAGCACCTGTGCCACACACCTGGCCCAGGAGGAGGCTGCAGTGCATCACATACCTATTAGCTTTTTCTCTTGGATGAATTTCACATTGGAGAGGACCTCAGTTGACAACTCAATTGCTTGATTGAAGCCATTTTCTCCTCCATATGAAATATCAACTAGTTTGAGCACTTTGGACTGCAACCGCTGAACAAGAGAAGGAGGAGACACAAAAACATAAATCCACTCCAGAGCAGGGCTGTCAGACTCCTCACCCTGCCACGGGAGTCACTGCACTCATTACTGCACTTCACATCAGGCAGGGGGACCTCTGAATGCACAGTAATGAACCACAGTTTTCAGGCAACAGGGACACAGACTAGGTTTACTGGAGTTCAATTCCAACAAAACTTCTGCTTTAAATTTGAGAACACAAAGAATGCAAATGCCAGTTCCAAACCAGGGAGGACAGATTTCTTATAAGCCCTGTTTCAAGAACAGGAGTTGCAGCCCATTGCAGGACATATTAGGAATAGGAGACTTCTTTTGCTACATCACATTTTTAGTTTAGATCAAATATCTTCAGACACCAGAGTTACATTCCTCTGGAGGAGCACCTTGTATCAGAGCTACTGCTACAATCTTCACCTCACCACTGACACTCAAACACATGGGTTTCCTCAGAAAAGGCCACTCACCTGATCAAACATGTCAGATTGACTTAGTTCAGTTTTGAAGTCAGCCGAGCCAGCGAGGACGAGCCCGGCCACGTTGACCTTGTCCCCAGAGATGAAGAGCTGCACGGCCGTCTCGGCCACCTTGCGCACGTAGTTGTGCCTCTTCTCCATGCGCAGGCGGGCGAAGCGCAGGGCAGACTGACCTCCTCTGCCTGCAGGGAAGGATGGGGCAGCCATGGGGGACCCACTGCACGCCAGCAGCATCCTCAGGACACAGCTGGCCTGGAATAACCACAGCCAAGGGCAGCTGCAGCCATGGAACACTCAAAGAATAAAGAGGGTTCATTCCCACCAGGAGATTTTTCTCCACAGAGGAAAATGTTTCTTTTCTTTCTATAAAGACTCACAACTCCGGAGAAATTGAACATCTGAGCACATTCTCTGTCCCTGTACCTTCGTGAGAAGCCATCTCCTTTGTATGCAGCCTCAAACACTGCTGATGCAGTGCAGCCCAGCAGTCTCTGCTGCATAGCCTCACTGGGGCCAGTGTTTTTGTTTCATTTTGTCCCATACCACTCTACAAAGGACAGTAGGCCAGGAATAACCAGCAGCAGCCAATTTGCTGAACTCATCAGTGGCTGGCTACAACACAGCACCACAGAGTGGAACTCGAGTTTTCCTGGCTCCATCAGGCCCCGTGCTTCCTGCAGAGATCAGCTCGCTGCTCCTCACTGTGGTGTGCACACACCACCAGCACATCAAACCTTAACAACTCCACTAAGCAGGATTACTGCTTATGCTACTAATGCTTAGTTATAACTGTCCCCAAACCAAGTAAAGGGTGAAATGCAGCAAGAAATAAAAAGTGCGGCTTCTAAGATCAACTGCATATTACTGTGATTCATTAATTCTGACAGAAGGCTCAGACTGGAGGCTTTGCTGTCAGATTCCAAGGGAGCACAGACTTGAGCAGAGCTAAACCCCCACAGGCCAAGTTCCCCATTTCCACCCTCACACCCCAGCCCAGGACAGGCTGCTGGACCCAGCAGAGACAGACGACTGTGTTACCGTGCTTCTTTGGAAGATCCACAGTGAATTTGTGCAGCACTTCCCGTGTGTTTCCTTGGAGAGTTCCAAAGAGTGCCCCGCTCCCATCTATTACAATAAAGCCAAACTTGCTGTCATCGGAAAGCAGCGCCGTGAGAGCCTGGAACAGAGAGTGAGGCTGTGAGGGAGGGCCTGGCTCACACGGGGCACCTGGGACAGCACAGCCCCACCAGTCTCAGCTCACAACTGGTCATGGCTAGTTTTTCATTAATAAAGTGGAGGAAAAGCAGCACATTCAAGAGCTGTAACTTTTCTAGATCACTACAGAATCCCAGGATTGTCTGGGTTGGAAGAGACCTTAAAGACCTTCCCCTGCCATGGGCGGGGACACCTCCCGCTGTCCCAGGCTGCTCCAAACCTCCATGATCAACCTGGCCTTGGGCACTGCCAGGGATCCAGGGGCAGCCACAGCTTCCCTGGGCACCCTGTGCCAGGGCCTGCCCATCCTCACAGGAAGGAATTCCTTCCATGCATAATCTCATCCCATACAACACTGTCAAGAGCATGAAGGAAACTCAAGTCTAATTTTGATCACAGTTTCCTAGTTTTGCCAGTTCCCCACCTGAGGTCACGGGCAGGTGTGACAGCAAAACCCTGGAGATGGGCTCTGAAGCGTGTGAAGTGAAATGGATCCCACCTCTCTGACTGGCACAACTGGAGCAGTAATTCTGCTGGCATTTCAGCCAGGAAAGCAGAACTTGCTCAGTCCATTGTCAGTTCAGTTTTGTACTCCCAAGCATTGACACAGCCTACCTACCACCACTACTGGTCTGCTGCACCTGCTGACTTCAAGTCCCACAGGCAGAATGATGAAATAAATCTACAGTGGCTGTGGCCAGAACATTTGCTGCAAACTGAAGTTATCCTTTAATTTTCCTCCCTTTAAAAAAAGCAGGTGAATATCTCCCATAAGGTCATTTAAGTTGCCTAACCAAAGCACAGTGCAGTATCAAGGTTGAGTTGATTTTGCCCAAGCACTCAAACTCTGCACTCCTTTCTCAAGGCAATCTCTCAGCTGCTGTTCCCTCAGGGGCTGTCTGAGTGGGCAGAGACATCCAGCACACACACTCCTGCTTACTTACACATGCCCAAAAAAGCAATAGCCAGAATCCTCTTTCTGGCTGGCAAAACCACATCAGTAGGATGGGGAACTTGTCAAAACTCCAGATTGCTTGAAGTCACCAGCTTAACACTGAAAGTGATGGTGCTGGGTTACTGCACGGGACCTCAAGCTGCCTGCAGGGCTGTCAGCCTGATTACTGGGCTGAACTGAAAGGATAAAACCCATCAGTCATCCTCTTCCAAAACCCACACAACCCAGGATGCATCTCTCAAGCTTAGAAGAAACGGAGGCTAAGATTTAATGGAATCTCCTGGCCAAAGTAAATATTCTGTATTAATTCATCAGCAGTGGGATGAATGAGAGGAGGAAGTTGCACATTACACTGCAATCTATTGAACTTGGACTGAGCCAAGCAAAATGTGTGACTGGAATGAAGGCTCCAGCCAAGGTATCAAAGTAAGTAATTGTAAATCCTACCCCTCAGACACACAGCAGGGCTCACAGCCCCCTGGGGGAATTACTTCAGTTTCACACAGGCAATAAAATATGTAGAGGAAATCTTATCAGATGCTCTTGCCAGGCAGCACATGACTACAGCTCTTATTTCTTGATTTCCTCTTATTTTCATACAGTACCAATGATCAGTGATTACCTGATCAGCTCTGTCAGCAATTGCACTGTTTGACCTGTCAGGCACCAAGAAGGGTCTATTGCCTTTGTTCAGTTCCTTCAGCCTGGACTGAGCTTCCTCTCTGCAGCTGCAGCCCAAAGGTGAAGATCAGCTCCTCCTCCTACTCCTTCACACCCCAACTTTCCCAGGAAAGCTGTGGGTGCCTGAGCAGCTGCCCTGGCTGTCAGCTCAGCTGGGGGAACCACGGGGTTTCAAGGCTCTACAGCCAGAGGGGGGGACAAAGCCAGAGCTCAGGCCCCAGCAGGCTGCTCCAGCTCCAGCTGACCCTGCAGTGCACACAATGCCCAGGGAAATAACCCCACACCCCACAGCCAGGGGAGAGCACAGAGCTAGTGGAGGGAGGGGCTGGCAGTGATCCCATCATCAGGAGCAGCAATTCCCACAAATACCCCTCAGGTCATTGCCACTTGTGGTGAGCAGTGCCACACACTAGCACCAGTGGATTTGCAGCTGCTCCTGAGAACAGCCTGCTGGGCACTTCTATATTGAATCAGTGCCCTGAGGCAGCAGCTGCAGAGGAGACCAAATGAATCCATCCCCTGACAGGGCAGGAGGAAACCCAGCACCCTCCCCCTGCCCACAGCAGCAGGGACAAACACCTCCCTGGGCTTGGCATCCTGGCTGTCTATTGAATTCTCTTATTTGCCTCTTGCTTTCACTCATCTGTGGACACAGGGACCCAGCATAATTCCAGACCTGTGCTTCTGCACAGGTTTTTATTCCTGGGAGGAATAAAAGGCATGTTGGGATTTCATCCTTTGTGGGGAGACAGAATAGTAGGGATGGACCTCACATGTGCAAAAAGCACACATTTCCCTGCTGTACCCCTGCCCTCTGGAAGCCACCTATGGATCACATCTCCACAGACCCAAACAGACAAGCAGAAGTACATCACTGGAGGGCCTGCCAAGCCCATGTCAGACGGGTTTGACAACAGGCAATTAAGTCTCAGGCCACACATTTATCATAGGAAACATCAAGGACGTGAGGGGCACTGCAAGCATTGAGACCTCTGCACCTTCCAGAGCCAAAACAGCCTCAGTGGCAATATGCTGACTGCTGTAATCCATATTTCTTCCAATATGCCTCAAACCATTCATTTAACTTAATTAGATGTTGGATAAAAATAATCCTACTTTCCCCCAGACAGATTAGGCACATGCCAGTTCTCCATCAAGGCTCTCAGTTAACACATCTGATAGCAAGACTGGCAACACTGATATTATCTTGGCAGTATTTTAAAGCCTGACTTGGAATAGTATCTATGGGCCTCTGTGGTTAAGAAAAAAACACCCTTCCTCCAGTTACAGAGAGGAGTTCCTATCTGTGGATTACACAAACTCAGGGGTGGGAGGAGCTGGGCAGCAGAAATCCTTCCAGCAGGCATTCCCCATCTCTGGCAGTCCCAAGCCATCCAGTGGCCTCCCCAGGGTATGTTCCTGCTGCTCTGCTGGCTCAAACACAGCAAGGCTGTGCCCAGACCTTGGCTCCTGCAACAGGGGAGTCCTTACCTCCGTGTGGAATTTGTTGTCACACAAATACAACGATGTATTGATTGGTTTGAAAGGTTCAAAGTCAATGTTGACTTTCTTCTCTTTTCCTTCTTCTGTCACAATTGTTCCACAGTAAACAACCAGACCATTTGGAGGTACTACAAACGACACAACACAGGTTTAGATCACTAAGGAATGTGGCAAGCTGTACCCATCAAAAACTGACTGCCAGTCCTTGAGGCTTGTAGCAGAGTTAAAATTCAAGTTCCCAAACTTTTCATTTTCCCTTTTCCCCACTTCATTCCCTCCCAGGTCTCTACAACATGAAACAAACTCATTTAGTGCAGGTGTAGCAGACATGCACATGCCTGTTAAACCCACAAGTTTGCAAGCTCACAGCACCCAGAGAAAGGCTGAGCAGCCCCCAAAGCTTTGCTGGTCCCCACACAGGGATTCACAGAGTGGCCATCCCAGGAAAGGCCACAGCCCAGTGCAAAGGCAGCAACAATGAACCTTTCCAGGGCTCATCTGAGATGGCCTGGGTCTGTTCCCCCCAAAATGATGGCAGCTGCTCAATGCCATGCATAAGGCACACAGAAGTTTCTGCTTGACAGAAAATCACTACTTGAATGCAAATTAACTATTGCAGAATATCCAGCTCTTAAGTCTGGCCAAGTTTAGCAGAGTCAGCACTAAGAACAGAATCATGACCCCACTCCTTAAAGACAAGGACCACCTTAATATTCTAGTCCCAAAGTCCACCCCTGAAGTAGCCATCCAAGGGCAACATACCTGGAGTATCAGTGCAAAACAGCAGCACAGGCCAACAGATTTGATTAGCAGAAAACTGCATAGTGCAGGAACTTAAGGCTGCTTCCAAGAAAGGGAAGTGTGCCAGCATCCATACAAGCTAGAAGTTACCTTTGTTATAGAGTTTCAGTCTTTGCTGTACAGATGTAATGGCTCCCAGTACTGAAAGGCGGTTCACTCTGGACTTTATGTTGGAGGCAGTGCCAAACTCGTCCGCTAACATTTTTGCCACTCGCGAGATCTGGTCTTTGGGGGGAATGATCAACGAGATCATGCTGGTACCATTGCTGGGGAGGGAAAAAAGGGATGTGAGCAGGCAGCAAAGCAACAAGCATCCTCACACCATACTCCATGTACACAGTTCCCTCCTCCCCCCCCAAGGATGCTTCTTCACTGTCACTGGTGTAATTCCCCTTCTGCTGGACAACACTGGGAGAGGAAAGAAAACAAAAGCAAAATAGGCTCTTCAGTGCTCAGTCTCTAACAAGCAAGTCCTCCAGAAGCTGCTTGTTTACTCTGGAGTACTACATGAGAAGAAAGAACACATGTACAGACCAAGGGCTACACAGACCAAGGGAGCAGAAGGAATGGATGCAGCTCCCAGCAGAGATTATTTAAAACAGTGCAGCTACATATTTCAAAGACATCTTACAGCCCATTTCATTTGTTCTCAGGCAGCTGGAGCACTAAACAGCCCAAGTGCTGTCCTAACACATTGTTTTCCTCAGATTAATAGAGAAAACTGAACTGGAAGGATCCCTTTGTCACAGTGAGTCTTTTCTGCTTTCTCACTATCACTTTTCTTCCCAGAGCAGCTCATCAGCTCTGGCAGCTGCTTTAACTAAACTATGCTAAGCACACACTGCTGCTTCACCAACCCCAGGCACAGAGTCAGGAGATAAGACCCCACAAATCACAGAACAGGCTTAAATTAAAGGAAAATAAGTTTGATATTCATTTTTTCTAGGGCTTTGGGGTGGGTCCTGCAGAAATCTTAATCCCCAAAGCCGCCTCGTGGTTCAAATCCACCCAAAGCCAAAAGGAAAATTGGAGAAGTTCCCATCTGCCTTCCAGCAGGTACCTCCCATTTGCCATTGAAGTATCCCAGATCTCTCAAGTGCTGCCTCTGCATTGTCTCAGATTTAACCCAGACCTCATGCCTCCCATTAGAGTAATGACATAAAAATCAAATCCCTCATCGTATCCTCCAGCCCTCTCAAGGGCAAACCAGCTAAGCTCTGTGAAAAAGCCTCTTCTCAGGATTCTGAGTCAGAGCACCAACAAAGTGCTTTTCAGACATCAAACCCCAGGGTTTTGCTCTTTTACATGTCTTATGGGAGGAGCCTACCCCAGCCCCTGCTCGCTGCTGTTTCAGGCTGTCACACACCAGTGTCCTGCTCAAGTGTTTGGGCTACAGAGGCAGCAGGCAAGTGCTTTAAAAAGCATCACTTCATTAGCCTCTTTACCCAAGTTGTACAGCCATCTCCCAAAGATCCTCAATCCAGGCCAAGTTGAAACAAATGGAGGCTGGTAGGTCAAATAAGTCCCTGACCTTAAAGTCAACTAACTGGTTCTAATATCCGAGCTCCCCCCACACACCAATCAAAGTCACAAAGCCACACTGGCCCGCGTTATTCCCAGGAGGAGCTCTGAGCCATGCTGGCAGCTCCCAGGCTTCCAGGTCACCCCAGCCAAGAATACTCCATATCCCACTCAATCAAAGCAGTTACTCACCCCAGTGAATGGCACCAGCCTTAGGGAACAGATAATGGAATGGAAGCGATCATTCCCAGCACGCTCCTTTGAGGAGCTGATCAGAATGAAAGCAACTCTTCCCCACTTTTGTGAAAGTAGCACTCCTGAGTTATCTCCTCTGAAAGAACAAAGTCTTACAACTTCCCAGAGATTAGAAAGCTCTGCCCATCACACCTAACTTCCTGCATCCCCTAAGGGAATCCCAGCGTGGCAGGTGGGAGTGGTGTTACTCTATTGAGCAACACGAAATGCAGAGACAAATGCGCAGCCACACCTGAGAGAAGGCAAAGAAGAGAGAAACTTTATTTTGGTTTTCTTATTATATAGGGTTCTGGAAACGACCATCGATTGGAAGGTGAAGCTACCACCTCTCTAACGACACTGGTCAATGACAAAGTCCATCAAACCTTTCTCCTCCCAGGAGAAGGAATGAAAAATAAAAAGACAGTTAGAAAAACATGTGCATGTTTACAAAAAACAGCGTGAGAAACTCCATCACAAGAATGAAAACATCAGAAGGCTGAAAAGTGAGAGTGACAGGAGTGGGACTGTTATGCCCCTTAGGTACACTCCATGGCTCTCCTGCTAGGAAGAGATTGCATACGATTTTTCCTGAATTGAGGACAGAGGGGAAAGAGCAGGGAACGAGTCCTGACACAAGCTGCCTGGAAGAAGAGCCCAAACTCCCCACCTACTTTTTACACCTAAAACTCCTTACAGAAATTTGCAGAGAGCAAGAAGGCCCCCCCTGAGCCTCCTTTTCTCCAAGCTGAGCCCCCCCCAGCTCCCTCAGCTGCTCCTCACAGGACTGACTCTATAGATGCTTCCCCACCTTTATGCACAGCAAGGAGGAAGGCTGGGTGTGCACTCCCAAGAGCAATTCCTCAGTAAAAAGTAATTTGAAAAGCTCCCTTCAGTTTTCGAATGCAAGTCACCCCTGAGAAGGCAGCCCCTGGCCTTGTGCTGTGTTCCACTGCCCCAGAAACACTGGTGCCAGCACAGAGGGAGCGCGCACTGTATCCTACTGGGGCCACTCAAACTGGAGGTTATTCATCCTACACACAGCACCTCATCCCTCAGGCAGGCTCACAGCACTGCTCCCACCCGAGGTAACACAGTGGCCTTCACAAGCCTTGGTGATTTATTACTGCAAACAAACAAATTAAGAGTCTCAGAGGATGCAGCCCCCCTCACTTAAATCTCTGACTAGCTCAACACGGCACCGTACCATGCCTGGGCCAATCCTTCAGCGAATTCCAGTCTGGATTTGTATCCAAAAGCACCTTCCACTACCAACATCAAGTGCACTTCTTGGGTTTGGCATGCTTCACCACTATTTACACAGCCAGAGCTATTTCAGGCTCTAACCAGTTCCTGCAGAATCCAGCAAAACAGCTGGCATGCAGCTTGCCACAGGAGCAACCTTCCAGGCTGCTGGAAGCCTAGAGCAAAAGGAACCAGCCAGCTTGTCACCATGTCCCCCAGGCACCCAGCACCCCAAGGGGTCACTAAACAACCAAACAACCAAAGACTGAGACCAGCAAGACACCTGCTGAAGCAGATGGGCACCAGCACTCAGGGTGGCTGCAGGACTCCCTCACGCGCTGCCAACACCTCATATCCGAACATGCAAGAGCAGCTTTCCTCTTTCAAAGCAAGCTTGTGCTGTGACCTGTCTGTGACCCTAATGCAGCATGGCAGGGTCTAAAAAACCCTGTGGTGCATCTGCTAAACTCACCCCAAGGAGACAAAATGCAGCAAAGAGTTTCTATGAAAGCTGCTGTTGAAAAACACTCAGAAAAAAAATAGGTTATTCTGCAGAGTAAGTTAATTTCCAAGTCTCCTATGGGTCTCTGCAGCCTCAACAATATAAAAGGTATTTCTGCAAATCCCACCCTGTTCCCTCCGGAGCTGAGGGTTCCAGAGTACACTTACCTGGGAATGAGGTAAGGAATTTCCCCATAACCATCCTAAAGCCTCCCAAAAGGGGGCATAGCTGCTGTGGGGCACAACCAAGTCATCTACTGAGATCAGGGGCACTGCTCACACTGGCAGCTCAGGGTCAAACGTGCCAGGAGCTGGGTCTGCCCTGCATCACCCACAGCACTCTTGAAGGAAGCATGGAGCCCATCCCAGACTATACCCTGATTTCACAGCACTGCTGAGGTTTCCCCTGGTTCAGCACACCCAAGTTCCACCAGAGCAGCTGGGAGCCGATGCTTTCGGACCGAGCTGAGCCAGGGGCTTCCAGAGCTGCAGCCAGCTGCTGTCCCTGTTCTGGCCAAAGAGCTGCTAGTGCCATGCAAGGGCAGGATGCTCTGAGACGTTTGGGATGGAGGGAAGCAGCATCCCGGCTCACAGCTCAGCATCACAAGTGCCACTGCTCAGGGGACTGGGGTAGAAGAAACCATCAGGAGCACGAGGGGCACCAGCACACACACACTACAAAGAACGAAGGGGGCAGCTGAGTGCCAGCTCTGGAGAGGCAGAAGGCCTGCACTTTGGGTACTGCTCACAGTGCCAGACCTGCCAGGAATGGGCAATTAGCTCAGATTAATCAGCACCTGCCATGAGCAGGATTAGGTATCTCTAGGAGAGGGGATGAGGATCAAAGCTCCAACTTTCCCACACCACAGCAAGTGAGCTCTAGCTTTCTCTCACAGTGTGCTAGAGGGCTGTTTGAGGGAAGAGGGGAAGCAAAAATAAGCACATTTCGCTCTCTGGAGACAGCAAGTTCTTCTGAAAATCAAGGTTTGTGGATAGGACAGCCTTTCTATTATTACAACTCCAATGTTACTACATTGGCATTACTAAGTTGGAATTTCAGACAACTGTGCCACCAAACAGTTTTCCCAGACAGAGAGACTTCAGGAGCAACTGCTGACAAGTGATGACAGTGAGTGGCAGTGTGGGCAGCGCTGGATCACCACTAACCCAGTCCCGAGAAGCTGCAGGGAAGAGCTGTGCCACTCCTGCAAGCAGCTGCTGTGGCACAGGAGCAGCTCCCTTCCCTGCCAGGAAAGGAGGGATCGCCCAAGAGCCCTCCCTGTGCTGTGTGTGCAGGAGCAGGGATGGCCCAGAGAATGCTGGCACCAGCTGAGTCCCTGCTCCCAGCCCACACCACGGCTGGTACTAGGAGCGGGGCCCTCTGTGGATGTGCTCTGTGCTCCAGCACAAGGGAGGCAGCAGAGCAGGAGCCAAGAGCAAAAAGCAGGCACTGCACCCATCTGGGATGGGCTGCCATGTGCACCTCCTGGCGGCCAGGGAAGCCTCCTGCTCTGGATGCCCATCTCCACCTGCAGGGCTTTGTCACCACGTTCCTACTCTCTTGCCATCAGAAGGAAGAGCTGAGCAGATCCTAAGACCTTCAGCTTTCAGCTGGTACTAGACAGTGATGTAGTGGTTTTCCAAAAGACTCTTACCACCTTACACAGCACTGTGCCACTGAAAGGGGTCCTACACTGCCACACCCACACCCCAAACCAGCAATACCCACCACAGCTCCCCCACACAGGCAGACAACCACCAGCACTTTGAGGAGGAGCAGTCAGTCAACCTGTCTCCTGAAATTTGGGCTACGAGCTGGCACGGGAGAGCATTAATTTCACAGCCTGCTATATAAATAGCAGTGACTGGCCTGCCCTGTGCTATCAGAGGAGACCTGACAAACAGCAACTGAGCTGTAGCTGTTCCACAGTGAAACATTTCACACTAACAGCACACTGTGGAGCGTGGGATACAGAGGCAAGGGAGGGCAGTCGTTCCCTAGGACTCAAAATGGGCTTATTTTTCCAGGGCACAGCTTCGTGAGCATCCTGCTCTCCCCAGAAACCAAGGACAGCACCAGGCCTGTGTGTGACTGCCAGAGACTGGCAGGAGCACAGAGCCAACAGCTCCCAGATAATCTGATCCCAAACACGTTCCACAGCCAGGAGGCTTTCTATGAAACAACTGTTGCCACACACTGCTCCAAGCCATGGTACCTTCCCCAGGCAACCTCTGCTGCTCTCCATCCAGGACTGTGCATCACTGGGCAGGCACAACATATCCCACAGAGCCCAAGATGCCTGGACACCCAAGGCTACCCAAGTTATGTGATGGCTAAAGCAGTTCCATGCACAGCCAGCTGCAAGGCAGATGCCAGCAATATCTCTGCAATCCAAGGCAGAACTCCATCAGGCACATCCCAGAGGTGCCAAAGAGCTGCTTCTGAACCAACATCCACAGTGTTGCAGGCACGTGATACTTCCAGGGCACAGCCTACAAAATCAGTGATGTGAGGAAAGAATATGTGAGAGTTTATCATGCTGTACCTGAGCAGAGATGTTGAATGGAGTGCTATAAAAAGGATGTGTACTTTGGTACAGGCAAGTACAAAATTGCTGATTTGGGTTCCCTTACAACACCCAGGCCATCAGACACTCCACACTCATCCTAACCCTGACCTTGCCAGAGGGAAGTTCTACACACACCCTTGCAACTCATGAATTATGGCTGTGAAACGAACAAGTCACAGCTGTGCCAATTAAAGACTTAATGTCTTTGAATAAGACAAAGCCTTCATCAAACACAAAGTGGCTCAAGTCCACTTGAGATGTCGAATCTAGAGAGACAACAGCAGATGCAAGAGCTGCACAACTTTTCCTGGAAAACCTGCTAGGAAAGAGCAGGGAATCTTAAGAGTCAAGGATCCCTCAGTGCTTCAGAGGCCACATCACCTGGAAGCCAGAGACTTCACAGCCTGTGAGAATATCAATTGAATGCTCTGCAATAAACCCAGCCAGCACGCCCCAGCCTAACTGCTGCTTGGAGGCACCAGGGTGTTGTGATGCCTCCACCAGAAGCAGATGAACTCCCCCTCGCTGCTCAGCCCATGGGCTCTGAGCACAGCTGGAGCAGGACACAAGCACTGCACAGACACCCAGCCAGAGCACACAGCACTGGGGAGCTGAGTTGGACCCACCACAGCTCCTCTGAGGTTTAATGTGGAGCTGAGCCAAAAGCCAGGCAGAACTTTGTACAGCCCAATTTCAGCAGGAACCTCACAATCCCCCAGAGGCATCCTGCATTTCACCCCAGCATGCAGCAGAGCTCTGGATCGTCTCCTAAAAGGCAACATCAATACAAGTCATTCCTCAAGGCTTCCACGTCATCCAAAGAAGGGTTTAAAGGTATGGAAGGGACCAGTTCCCAAGCAAAAGTAACGCAGAGTTCACCTCTCTGGATCCACTGACACCTCAGAAGTAGAGAAAAAGGACAAGATGGGGGCAGGGTGGGTATGAGGAGAGGATTTGCAGAGCCAGGAGACCAAGTAATTAATTCTTCAGGAATCCTTTTCAGCATAANGACAAAGGAAAACCACTTAACTGCACAGCATGAGACCGTGCAGCTATTCCACCATGGCTCACACAATGCCAAACTCTCCTGCTGTAGTCCTGCTCCAAAGCCCACAACAGGAATCTTGCACATCACTCTCCTCTAATGCTGGCAGACTGGACAGAAAAAGCACTTCATGTAACTAGAACCAGCTTGAAACAGACACTCAGACTGTCCTGGAAAGATATCCTGCCCTCCTACCCTCACCCACCAACCGTTTCAGAGAGGAAAGGCCTCCAGATGCCAACCAAGCTCTGAGCACCAGACAGGGAGAGAAGCACCCAGCAGAACCCACCCTGGAAAACACAAGTGAGCCTCATTTCCTCAGTGCACTCCTGGCTCCAGCAGCCAGTGAAAGCTTCCCACAGGGAGGCAGCAAATGGCTGCTCAGCAAAGGAGCAGAGGCAAGCCTGGCCAGAGCCCAAGCAAGGGTCACGCGAGGCAGTGCTTGCCCCCTGAGCAGCCGCCAGCACCTGCAAGGAGCTGCCTCCTCAGCTCAGCCTCCCTCACTCCCAGGACACAAAGGAGGTGAGACAAGAATCAGGTCACGGACTTCTGCTCCTCCATACAGCACAGTTTGGCAGCTCTCATGTGTCTGAGGGCTGCAGAGGGAGCAGGTGACAGCGAGCCCTTGGCCCCTGGGCCACCACGCACCACCTGCCCAGAGGGACACGTCAGCAGCTCCATCCCCAAACTGGGGCTGGCTCTGATACTGCTGGTCAGGCCACCACCAGCACCCCCATCCCACACCATCCCGGAGCTGCAAGCTCCAGGAGCAGATCCTAACTTCATCCCAAGCACTGAATCAACACAAGTGCATCCTGCACACCCCTCGGAGAAGGTGAAACAATGCCTCTCCAAAATCCTTGGATCAAAGGCAACACACCACAAAACATAATTGCATAGGCATGTTTTGAATAGACCTTACTGGCTGCATCTGACCTCATGCAGAAAGCCGGATGCCCAATTACTGGGAAGTGGAACAGACATTTCTGCACTTCAGACATTTGTGACTCACTGGGAGGCTCAGTTTTGCCACAGCTCCCCTGCTCTCCCTCCTCCTTCTCCAATTATTAATGCTCCAAGTTTAAAAGACTTGTTGCATTATGCTAATGGGCCATTTGGGTACAAGATGTACACTGAGGGACTGAAACAAATCCAGATTTGCTTATTAAGATGCTAATGCCCCAGAGCTACAAGGGAATAGGTGGCTAACAGGGGAAAAGAAATCCAGTTGCCACAAAGCCAAAAATGTCTGTCCTCTTTTGAGGTGCTCGTTCCTGTTCCCTTCTCCTACCATGCCATTCCTCAGGGGCTCATTCATTAGCTCGTTGTGAATGATGATCTGTGGATGAATCACACTGCTCACTAATGATTCACACAGTTGTAAAAGAGGTACCAGGCTGCTGAACAGCCACGGGCTGTCAGACACTCGCTGGAGTTCTGATCAGGAGACGCTTTTCCAGCTCAGGTCCTCCTCAGCCACCTGCTAGTGAGTTCTCTCCAAACAGCACCTCCTAATTGTTGCTGTAGTTCAAAAGGAACAGGTACAGCAGGCAAGTGAGAGCCCAGGAAATGTTTTACAACCATAAGACTGAGGCAACCAGCAGGATGTCAACAACCCTTTGGACATTGTCCCTGGCTCCTCTTCCCATCTGGCACAGCTTTCTCAGACCACCCACTCTCAGCACCACCGAAACACAAGACACTGCTTAGTCCTGAGAGGTCTGCTCAGCCCTGCTTACACGAAATCCACATTCAGCTTCTACCCCAGCACTGTGGACACTAGCAGCCTGAAGAGGCCCAACAGAGCAGGGAAATGGTGTGGAAGCAGCTGCGCTTCCCACGTGGAACGCTTCCCCCGCATTCATCCCACGTAGTTTCCTGCCACAGTGCCCTCAGCTCTCCCTTCTGCCCTGGACTGTTTCTATTCCAGCCTCTCTGCAAACACCTCCTCCCGCTCCTCACACCACCAGATGCAAAAGGCAGTATTAACATTATAGCCCCTGCCTCTCACAGAAACATGACCTCCTTTAGGAACTCCCCCTGCCACAGGCAGGATGAGAAAGCACAGCTTGGAGGAAGCAATCTGCCTTGGGTAAGAACTTAAACCACAACCTCTTTCCTAAACACTCCACGCTAAGGGCAGATCACCAAGTCAGAGCAGAAAACTCACTGTCGGTAAAGCTCAATTCCTGCAGACCCTCCTCCTCCAGCCCTTGTCCCACTCATGTCTCACACTTCCCAGAGTGTGACAGCCCAGCTCAATTCCAGCTGGAACAGGACTTCTGCAAGAGAGGGCCACTGGAGACACCAGCTTACAGGAGAGAGCCTCAAGCCTATCCCACGACTGGCACTAGCACAACATAACAGCACTGTAACCTAAACACCACAGCACGTGGTAAGGTAAGGCCCATCATCCTCACAGTGGAACAGGTAAGACTACCGTATTCCCCAGAACCACCAGGCTGTCCAAGCACATCTCAGCCCTGCCAAGCTGCCTAGTCCCAGAGCAGCACCATTCCAGCACATCCCAGAACAAGATGTTGAGAAGCACTGTCTCCTGTTCCTGTTACCCAAGGCTGGGAAACAGCAGCAGCTTGTAGCTAATTCCAAGGCTGGGCTTTTCCATCAGGACCAGCAAGACTCCAGACAGACTGCAAGAGAACCCATCTGCAAATGATGCTGGGCAAATTTCTTCTGTCTAAGCAACAGGCGAGCTTGTCCACCCTCAAGCAGAACTATGTTCCATCTTCCAGGAATTCAAGCAGAACTACGTCTCTCTTTGCAGGAATCCTCATGTATTTCCAGGCCTCTGTCCTTCGTGGTCACTTTATTTCTCTCACTTTTTGTTTTTCCCATATAGTAGATGGAAGTCTCAACATGGCAGAATCCAAACCCAGGCAGGAACTGCAACACTTTGCTTTCCTTCCAAGGCTCTGGAGACACCAAGACATCCCCTTCTCTTGCCATTTCTCCCTCCTCTGGCTTTGAAACATTTCTTCCAGTTACAACCAGAATAAGTTACTTGTTCAGACTTTGTTTCTGCATTTGCCCTGTTTGACCCACTTTCCAGAGCACGTAATTTGGAAAAATGTTCCCCACACCAGCCTCAGTTGTGTCTGCAGTCAGTGCCTTCAGTGACACCTTGATCTTCACCTCCTCTTTTCCTGTTTCAATAAAATAACCAACAAGAGCACCTGCTCCCAATACAGCAAACTCAGGACAGGAGAGAAGTCTCCAGAGAGCAGGATCTTGAAGGTTTCCCCATCGTAAGGGAGCTCCATACCCTGCACCAGCTACACTCTCACCTGGGGTCTGGCAGCCCAGCTGGCCAGGGAGGTGTCAGTACCATTCCAAGCAGAGATGTTTGCAGAAGAAAGCATTTCTAAGATGTGGAGAAGTTTCCAAACATG
This sequence comes from Leptocoma aspasia, assembly GCA_013399835.1. NCBI lineage: Eukaryota > Metazoa > Chordata > Aves > Passeriformes > Nectariniidae > Leptocoma > Leptocoma aspasia. The sequence goes on from VXAX01002192.1 coordinate 383,626, forward strand.
ATTCCAATGTGACATCTCAGGTCCTCTCCCAGCAAAGAGACTGCTTGTTGTTGCTGATACTTGGTTTTGCCAAGCATTTACAGCTTAGATTAGCAGAAAACCCTGCCCATAGCCCAGCTAACTATTCAGAACTGCAGAGACCAAAGGAACAAAGAGGGATTGTCAGTTTAGCACTGACACTGAAAAACTGCACGAAGCAATAGCAGAAAAGCCGAGAGAGAGAGAGAGAGAGAGGGAGAGAGAGAGGATAAAGGAAAACAGAGTGGCTAATGCTGCTGCCCCTTGGGCTGCTTCAGCTCCACAGAGAAACACACAGCTGCAGCTTCTGGGGGCCCCAGTTTCAATTTTGTGGAACAAATCTGTTCCACAAAATTGAACTGTGGACTGAAAGCAAAATGAATTCCTCAGCAGGGGAGAAGCAGAGATGTGTGATGAAAGTCTGAGGACCCCAAGCTCTCAGAGATGAACAACAAGGTTAAACTTCTGACAAGGCCACAACTGGCTCATCAGGAGCCTTTTACTCCCATCTTCTTCTGGCCACAAAGGTTAGTTGGCTGCAGTGCTGAACTGGCCACTCTGCTCGTTCTCACACCCTGTCCAGAGCCCAGATATGCCCCTCCACCTCACCAAATCAGAAACACCAACTCAGCCACTCTGTACAGGATCACACAGTTTGCAACTCAACTTTGGAGAGCTGGAAGGAGATAACTTCTGGTTTAGAAAGCAAGACACAGATAACAGCTCCTTCTAGTCCCTGTTAGCAGAGACAGGGCTTTGAGGTGGGGTCAGGGAGTTAAAAATTATTTTTCATTGTTTTGAACTAACAGATTCTTTCTATAGAGACCAGTGAGAAAGCCAGCTTTCCTTAGCAGGGCTGGGAAAATAACACAGGGCATTCCTACTAGGGTGTCACCTCCAGGTTTGAGAGGCAGACTTACCCCTGCTGGCCTCCAGCTGATCAGCTTCTGAAAGCTGAGGTTTTAATCTTTCCCCGGGGTGCTCTGACCAAGCACTGCCCCTTTCCTCATCAATCCATAAAAGCACTTCCTCGCTCTCCTGCTCACTTGACTTTTGTTAACACCCTGCAGACTCCACTGAGATTTTACCAGAAGAGCTGGATCAGAGCAGAGGTGCATCAACCACCACATGTCAAGGGAATGTCTAACTCCAGCTTCCTCCATTTCCCATCCCTTTGATCCCCTGCAGGAACAGTCAGCACATGAAACTGGGACACTGCTGCTGGGTCACTAATGGAGCACATGAGTAAGGGAAGGTGGGGACGCCAGCGAGGCCCTGGCCCTCCACATCACCCTGTTGGAAGGCTTTGCCCCCTAACCCACCCCAGAACAGGTCTTCCTACTCCACAGGAAGAGGAAGCGACTCTCCCAAAGGCCGGAAAAGCCTGTTCCACTGCCTCGCACCTCCCGTGCCGGGGAGCCTGAGCCTGCTGGGGGCTGAGGCTGCAGCACCTCTTCTCCTTACTGGACCCAAACCACGATAATTTTGGCTAGGACTTCCTGGAAGACACTGAACCAGCATCACCTTGCTGAGAGAAGAATTGCTGGTACCAGCACCCCTTCCTCAGGAGCTGGTTTGGCAGCTGGCACAGATTAAATTAAGCAACAGCTGCATCACCACATCCAGGAGATGTGCTGGATCCAGGGAGCAGAGCTAAACCCCTTACATGGATCTGACTGTGCCTGTGGCATCTCTGCTGCACAGCAGAGCTGTTCCAGGGACCACTGGAAGAGGGAAGACAGGGCAGACACCTGGGCTGCGGCCCCAGGAAGCCGGTACCCTCAAGAGATACCTGCCCTTCAGCCTCCCAGGAGCTCCAACATCTGCTGGGACCTTCTCCGCAACACTCATCTATCCCAAACAACACGAGAGCTGACACTGAACTGGGCACAGCTCAAACCAGGGAGAGACAGAACTCCAACTCTACATTTCCAAAACTTACCCAGGCTCCCTAAGTGCTCTTGTACAAAGCTATGTCACAATCTCCAATGGATGCCTGGAGCTTCCCAAGCCCTTTCAGCTTCCTGGGACACCTGTGAGCACAACCCGTGCTGCCCACACCATGCACAGGCACAGCCCAGCGATCAGCTCGGGCAGCCAAAGTTCACTGTGCCACAGGGAAGGGCAGCCCAGGCTCCCCACTCCCTTCACCCACCCTCCATCACAGCTGCATCATAAATCCAAGTAAAATATATTTAGGGAGACCTGTGACTCAGGTTCCCCTCCTGACTGGGTTAGTTTTCAGCTGAACAACTCCACGGGGTGATTCTACACACAGAGCAAGCACCAGCACTAAGGACATGGCAAGACAGCAGCTCGGCCTCTGCCAGCTGGCCCCAGGCTTTTGGGGGGGACACAGAATGATGCCAGTGCTGCCCCAGCTACAGCAACACCTGTTCAGGTAGGCCTGTGGAAACTGGAGCCGCAAGGCTGTCTGCCGAGACACACTTTCTTTGCTATTTTACAGCCCCAGAACCTCGAGGTTTCGCAATTCCTCAGGCCCAAGAGGCTTCCCAACCGATGGAACCAGCCACTGCCAAGCTGCCCTCTCAAACAGGCACCTCTGGCATGGGGCAGGCTGCAGGAACACACATTCTGGGGGGAGAAAAAAAATTGAAGTGCACGGATTAAAGACTTTAAACTTCCCACTGTTCAAACTTTGAAAGCGCTTGCTTTCAGGGAAATGGAGCTGAGCACACCTTCGCTGGGAGGGGAAGGGATGAGAAAAATCAAGTAAGTATCAGCAAGGAAAGCAATGAGTAAGTGCTGCCTCAGCCCCTGCCTCCCCACCGCCTTCCCCGGCCCAGCCGGTCCCTTGGAAGCAGCTGCACGGGGGACAGAGGAGCGTCTCCTCCGGCTGGAATCCGCCTTTCGCCGGTGCCAGCTAGGGCGGCCGGACGGGCCGGGAGCGGGGCGGGCACCGGGGACACGCAGCAGTGCCACCTCCGCCGGGGCCGGTGGGAACCGCCCCGCCCGGGGCCGGGTGCGGGAGCAGCTGCGGGGCCGCGCCGGGGCCGGCGGAGCCCGGGGCAGCCGCGGCCCTTTTCCCTTTTCCCGTGCGGGAAGCGCGGTCACGCTTCCACTCCGCGCCCCGCACGGCCCGGCCCGCCCGACCCC
>VXAX01002192.1:386919-409545 GCA_013399835.1 Leptocoma aspasia
CTCGCGAGAGCCGCGCAGAACGGCCCGCTCGCGCGTCCAGGGCCCGCGAGGGCCGGCGGGGCCGGGCCGGCGGCGAGCGGGGCTGAGGGCACGGGCGGGACAGCCCGGGACACAGCGGCGTGTGCACACAGCGCTGGAACACACCCAGCGAGGGACGCTCCACAGCCTCTCTGAACCATCCGTTCAGGGCTGGGCACGCCGCCCCCGGGGGAATCGGCCACTCCCGGGGGCTTTGTCACGGACGACAAGTTCATCAGTAGCCAGTGCTGAACCTCGGGGAGCACCGCTCGGGACAGGCCTCTGGGCTGTGGCCCTCAGCCAGCGCCCAGCCCACACCGCCCGGCTCTGCCCGTGAGGATTCCATCAGAGAAGTGTCAGAGCCTTGCTGAAGCCAGGAGAGACAACGTCCAGTGCTGTCCCCTCAGCCATGCAGGGCTTGTTCCATTGTGGGAGGCACTCACGTGGGTCAGACACTTTCCTTCAATAAACCCACGCTGATGACTCCTGATCACACGCTGGGCCACCTCTGTCCCCTCTGGTGGAAACTGTCTTTGAGTCCCAGAACAAAAGCCATCATTTCTTCCCCAGTACTTGAGCAGGCAGGACAAAGCAGCTGCAAACCCCGTTTTCGTTCCAGTTGAAGAGACAGAGTAAGACATGGCGAAATAGGAGACACAGCTACGTATTTATGCACCTCCCTATAAGGCTGGGCTGCTGGAAGCACAGTGGTCAAGTACTGCTCAAGCCTGCAGCCTGTTTTGTAAGGCTAAGCCCAAGCACAAGGTGCCTGAGGGTGAAGTCCCATTGCTACTCCAGTCACAGGACTTCGGGCACCTCGTGAGAGCAGCACTGACACTCTCAGAAGAGCCCAACCTCAACCTGACACCAGAAACCTTTTTGCCTGTGCAGGAAGCACAAGTTCCAGAAAGTTACAGCTGCCTGGCTGTTCCCTCTGCAGCTGTCACAGGCAGTAAAGTGCTCGTGTTCTCCATCAAAGGCCAGGAACTCCATGTTGGACACTTTTCCGCTTTTATTTTAAAAAAAATCCAGAATGGATCCAGTAACAGTTTTATTATCAAGGAAATTGTTTTACCATAAGCAGAGAACAGACACAGGATGGAGGAGAAGGCTTAGACAAGCAAAGTATTAAACTTCCACACTGCCTCTTTTGTAAGAAATAATGTTACAGCTGAGTTTGAAGTAGCCCCTTTCCTTCACAACAAGGGTACCAGCCTAGCTCAGGGCTAAATGGTCTTTAGCAATGTCCCCAGCCTTGCCCCTGCTGCTCACAGCCCTCCACCTGCTCTCAGCTCCTCAGAGCCACAAGGAGGGGCCATGCAGGCCTTATTCTCTCCCCATTCCCGGACAGCTTCCATCTCCACCCTCCAATTTCATGACATGGTTTCCAAGCTTGGATCTCAGATTTACTACACCATTGTGTCAAGTATTAAATGATCAGCCAGTCCCCAGATGCTCAGGGAACACGCCAGGGCCAAACTCATAACTTTGTCTGGCACGAATTAACTTTCATCAAGTGACAATTTATCTAGCAGACACATCACTAAGTTTATACATTGAAGAATTTTATATATAGAATACTGCAAAAACACAGTAAGTCTGAATTCTGCCCCTTGCTGCTCAGGAAGGTCCCTTCTCTCCCAAGCATCAAGAAAATCGACCTCTTCATTATTCTCTCATCAAGGCAAGACAGAGACTCCTTATTGCTTCTCTTCCTTCTGATCTCCTGGACTTCCAGAACCCTCTCGTTCCGAGGCCATCTGTGAACAAATGGGTTTACTGCTTCTGGTAGCAACAAACTGTTTCTCCTGGCCATTTTTTTCCTGGCTGGCTGCTCAGGTCAGTTCCAGCCTGGAGAACCCTCCCTTCAGTGCAATGAACAATGTGCACTGAGAAAGGAAATCTTCATCTCTGCCTGAGCTCTGAGAGAGACAAAACAATCTTCCCATTATTCCCTTTCCCAGGGGATGTAACAGGCTGACACTGCAGCACTGAAGGTTTGGTCTGACATCAGGAAATCAGCTGTCCCCAGTAAGGACAGCTCAGCACCAAGGTCACCTGGGCACTGTGCCACTGCCATGCTGAGACACCTCCCTGCACAGGCAAGCACACCCTGGCCAGGTGCCAGTGGGTGAGAGGGCCTTCCACTGGGAAGGAGCTGGAGAAGAAAATCCCTATGGCCTTTACTGTGGCTTTAGGCAGACTGAGCATGAATCGTCTCTTACAATCACCCTGAAGAAATTTCAGGAGTTACTTTACTCCTCCAGGCACTCCATGCACTGAGGGGAAAGCCCTCTCCTTGCTCTTCTGGATGCTCCTTACTAGGAGCTTCCCCCTTTCCATGGAATGCAGTACAGTAACAGAACACCCAGCCTGGAAGCATGGCCAGGATTTCCAGCCTTCAACTCTCCCTGACCTTCCACAGCTGCCCCTTCAGCCAGTGTCACTCAGAGGGAGCTGCACAGAGGCTCAGCACCACGTCCCACCCAGGAGTTCAGTGTCCTGACTGCCTCCCAGCCCAGCTCTTGCCCAAGTTTGGTGTCCTGACTCCCCCTCCCCATCTGAGGGCTCTGAAAGTGAACTGGCCATGCACCTACCTTCTTGTATGCCATTTCAAAGAGTTTCAGGGAAGCCTGCTGCAGGCTGGTTGCTGCCTGCCTGATGTTCTCTCCTGTTTCACTATCTTTACGAGCCAGAAGTTCTCTCATTTTAGCAATTTCTTCCTTTAATTTGTTGCACTGCAAAAAAGACACAAAGGTGAAATACTGCATTTGGTTCATTGTTAATTTCCACCCTGTCATTTCACCACCTGCTGGCCACCTTTTCATGCCAGAAGCCATGAAATGAAGCCTCCAGGTGAGTCTGCAGGGCCTAGGACTGTGCTCAGTTCCCAGTGGGCACGTGTCCACTTCACTAACAGCGTCCCAGTTGGCATTAATGGGGCCCTGTTTGCTGTCTGGGCAGAGGTGCCAAGGACAGAGCTCTGCAGGGCCTGACCACTGGCCAAGGCCATGCTCTGTGCCTGGCACAGCTCACCTGGCACAGCCACACCAGGGCAGGGGACAGCAAGCTGGTTTCCATGGATATTGAAGGCTCTGCTGGGGAGCTGGCGAGCAGCGCTGCTCCTGCCCTGGCCAGTGCCGGTGCTGCCCGCGGAACAGGAGCTCAGAGCAAACCAGCAGAGCGGGCTCAGCCCGGCCAGGAGCCATCTGTCAGTCCCTGCATAGGCTGGCACTGCCTCCTTCCCTGGCAGGCTGCTGGAGAGGACTCCTGGGAACGGCTGTGCCAGCAGGGCTCGCAGACACAGCTCTGTGGCACCCACGGGACAGGGACACGGAGTGACGGCCACCATCAGCACCCAGCCAGCACAGGCTGCCCCCACCTCCCCGGGCAAGTCACAGCGAACAGTCTCTGCAGGGAACAGGGATTTAGGCTCCATGCACCTGTGAGAGGAAACTCTCTCACATAATTCCAAACAAAAAGCCAGCCATTATCTCGGAATCACAGAATGGTTTGGGTGGGAAGGGACCTTAAAGATCATCTCATTCCACCCCCCTGCCATGGCCATTCAACCAAGTTGTTCCAAGCCCTGCCCAACCTGGTCTTGGACAGTACCAGGGATCCAGGGGCAGCCAGAGCTTCTCTGGACACCCTGTGCCAGGGCCTCCCACCCTCACAGGGAAGGATTCCTTCCCAATATCCCATATATCCCTGCCCTCTGGCAGTTTAAAACCACTGCTCCTTGTTCTGTCCCCATCTGCTGGCAGAGAAACAGCCTTTAGCTGACCAGAGGCTGCTACCAACAAACTGTAATTTTGCTCCCTCAGACACCTCAGAGCCCCCAGGTGCCCTTTAATTCTGCTTCCCAGAGTTGTTAAATTGGTAATCGGGCACACTCTTCTAAACTTGGCTTTTGAAATTCACAGTGCACCTCCTTAGAGTGGTGTGAAAATTACCCTTGGATATTAAATACTCATTTCATTTCTAAGAGAGAAAAACTGGAGTTAAGTGGGTGCTGATTTTTATTGCCCCCGGGTTCTTGGGTGCTGTGCATGCACTGCCAGGAGAGCACAGCAGCTCTGCCTCTGTCCCTGTGCTAACAAGGGCAGGCACTGTCCACAACCTCCTGCCTCAGAGCAAACCTCCCCCTCTGAGGAGCCAGCCACAGCACAGTCCTTATCACAGCACTGCAAGGCCATGCCAAGGACACAGCTCTGTCAGAAACCTCTCATCAGCAGCTTCCCAGGCACTGAGAGCCTCAGTAACACCGACCTTGCACTTTGCAATAGATTTTTTGCCAGCACCCAAACCCTGTTCCCTTAAGGATGGCTGTCCATCCTCCCCTCAGCCACACTCACCCCACCCAGCCAGTGCCACAGCCAGAGCTGCAGGACTGTGCCACCTTCACCCAGCATGGAAACATGGCCAGAGCTGTAGACACTGGCCAGAGCCAGCTGGGAGTTCAGTGGGAATGTGAGCAATGATTTTGTGAGGAATTTCATGCGCTGTAGCACTCCAGGATCAGGAACCACCTACCTCATCAGCTGGCAGCTGATCCTTGAACTCTTCCATCTTGGACTCTGTGTCGTGGATGATGCCCTCAGCCATGTTCACAGCCTCCACTCGTTCCTGGGGGAGAGAGCTCGTCAGGGCTGCTACCCACACCACTGGTGACACAAGTGCTGACATTTCATGCTCCAAACTGCTAAGCTCCACTCCAGTTCCCACCCAGGGTCCTTCTTAATGGCACCAGAGGAAGAAGAAATGCAAGCAAACCATTTCTAGGTGCACTGTGGCCCCACAGGGCCTTGAGAGGCGTCTGTGCCAGCCAGCCCTCAGGCTTTCACTCACAGTCACTCCCCAGAACTACAAGTGACCAATGGACTGCCATTGCTGGCACATGGGAAAGGACAGACACCTCAGGGACAGCACAGCGCACACTGCTCCATGGGAAAGCAGCAGAGCTTGTGGAGAATATCCTGAAGATTCTGCAGGAACAGGGGCACTAGAGACAACTCAAGCGCTGGGTGGTTTTACTCATGGTCCCTTATTACAAAAACTCCCATTTATACACTCCTGATGCTTTCATGGCAGCAAAACCAGGAGCAGAAAAGTGTAATGAGGCAATTTTGAAAACTACAGTTATACAAGTCAAGTCAAGAGAAGTGTTAGTTAAAATAACCTGATCAGCTTGCTCTGTGAGCTCACAGGACAGGGCTAAGTCCACTTCAGGATTACAACAGAAAGAAACTCATCCATCAATTTAAGATACAAAGGCAGCAGGACAGTTTTAGTGCAGCCTCTTTAGCTGTCAGACCTCCCCCTATGCTCCACAGCAATGATGAGGTTATTCAAACAGTGGAACTTTCAGAGAAAGGTCTTCGAAGGTTCTCCAGCTAACCTGCAAATGCCCATCAGCCACTGCTCTGTGGCTTTAGAGGTTCTGAAGTGCTGCTTTCTGGGGATTTATTACATGCCTTCTCCCCTTCAGTCCTCTTCTGATCCCTTCCCTACTGGGGGCAAGATTTACAGCACTGCCTGGACACCTGAGGCAGGCTCCTGCAGACTGAAGGACACAAAGTGGATCAATTCCATGTGCCAGTTTCAGCAATCACTAAACATATGCTGGTGCCATATCCCAGAGTCAGCCTGTGTTGTGTCTGCTTCAAAATCAATGCTCTATATTTAGTTACATAATTCATTAGTACTACCCTCATTAAACCAATTAGTTCAACCATTAATCTTGGTGTATTATAGGTTCAGTCACTCCTCCATGGCAAGTGCCAGTCTTTCCTCGACAAGGCCAGTGAGGATTTCCATCACCTCCTCCTGGCCTCACCTGCACTGAGGTCAGCACTGCTCACATGGACACAGCATTCCAGGTGCCAAATGCACAGCCAAGGGGAAAGTGGAGAGCAGTGAAGACAAAAACCCTCACCAGAGCTGCAAAGCTATTTGCCATGAGCAGCAGGCAGGTGGGTTTGCTCACTGTTGCCTCCACATCCCAGGAATTCATCAGGGAACAGTAAAGTGCAGTCACACAGGGCAAGGTACCCAACCTCAAGACCCAAATGCCTCTGCAAACACCTTCCTGCAACCCTGGAGTGTCAACTGAGTGTAAGGAAAGGAGCAGAGATTCAGGTAAGAGCTCACAGAGCAGAGCCTAGAGCCCCCCAGGGGTGGGCACAGCTCAGAGCACAGAGCGGTGCAAGCAGCAGGTCCTCTGTTCCCTGAAGGTCCCGTAACCCCAATACCTTTCTCCGCCTGTCCTCCTCTGCGTATTTCTCTGCATTCTTCACCATGTTCTCAATTTCATCTTTGCTGAGGCCGCCAGAGGACTGGATAACAACTGCAGCAGAGAAAAACATTAATAAAGGATCTGCTCTCACCTTTGAGGAGAGGATTATTCCCCAACCTAACAGCAGCAGCCTTGCTCAGAGACTCTGCACCCAGGGAGGCCCTGTGGGCAGGACAAAGACTTTGACTCTTTCAAGAGCCACTGATGCTGCTGGCAAGGTAAAAGCTTAATTTCCTGGATCTGCAACTCCCCAGCTCTGCCACACACTCCCTGCCTACTGGTTTGCAAGTCACTCTGGCCAGTCTTCAGTTAATCCTCCTGGAAAGTGAGGGTGCACCAAAGCCCTCAAACTAAAGGAGCATCCCAGATTAGAACCACAAAACTAAAAAAAAAAAATCAAAACTAAAACCCCTCAAACAAACAAATCCTCCAGCAAAAACCCAACCAAAAAAAAAAAATCCAAGGAGAAGGAATGGTTTCATCGAAGATTCCTTTCCCTGTTGGAAAGCAGCCCAGGCTCGGTGGCAGGGTAAGACAACATTCCCCACCCAGCTCCTCACATTGCCCTTAATAAGGAAATGGAGCATGATTCTATGGGCAGGCTCTTACACGTTCTCTCCTTGGTCTTTTCTCTCTATTAGTGTCAAAAAGCATAGTCCAGATTCAGGCTTTACTGAAGGAATTAGCCTAATTTCATTGAAAGAGGACCAATACCCATGATATCTCAATGCCCATAAGAGTGCCTGCTACAACCACCATTTAAAGGAACTTTTCTGGGGAGTATTTGTCAAGGGTACAAAACTCTGAACAAAGGCACACACACACGGAGGTGTCCTTTGGATACAGATGTGGGATGAGCAATTCAGCTTTGTAATTAGGACCACATCTACCTACAGGAAGGCAGCTAAAAGTAATTCTGGTTGCCTGTCACCATGAGCCTTTTACTCAGCAGTAGAAGGCTGCCATACATCAAGATCTCCAAGGAAATCCAAGTAAAAAGCAGAATTTGTTTTGGTGCCAAACTGCTGCCAAAAAGCCAAGCAGTATGATTAAAAGCAGCACACACCCTCCAGTTGAGCATAGTTAATACTTCTGCTAACTGGAGCATTTCACTGCTCAAGGGTTCTCTCCAAGAAACAGCTGAAGGGCAGTACAGAGGCTTCCAGTTATAAGGCAGAAGAGAGTTTTGTTTTCTATCAGAGGAATCTGTAAATGCTTCAAATTAATCTCCTGAACTCATCACAGAGCTTTAGAAACTGTCAACTGCGTCATTAATTACCCCAGCACATTGGGCCCAACATTTTACTGCACCACAGAGCAGAATACACTGACAGCTTGAATTCCCTGAGCCTCCTGCCAGCTGGAGACACTTCCAGACTAAACAGAAGAAAATGAACAAGGTGGTTACAGGGAAAACCTGCTGCTTCAAAACATCCCAATCTCCAGACCTTTATAATGGAATAATTACAAACAAACAGCATCTTGGCACAGGGCTGGTCTGCTCAGCTGTACACAACACGCCCTGGAGTCAGAGATCTTCCTGATTTGATCCTCCCTTAAAAGCTGGCACCTTCATGCAGCCAGGCTCACAGACAGCAATCCCTGTGTGTTCCCAAACAGCACTCCCAGCAGCACAGCTCAAGGACAACTCATACAGTGCTGCAGTCTCAAACTCCAACTTCTGTGCCTTCAGGGTAACACAGGGCACATGTGACTGCCCCAAACACCTCGGTGACAGAGCACAGCCCACCAACACCAGTGAGCCAACCTGTATAACCCAACACCTGGGCACTGGGACACAGCTGATCCATGTAGGAAACCCAGGAAACAGCTGCACTCTGCTCAAGTATTGCTGCAATTATTCCAGATGGCAACACCAAGGCAGGACTGTGACAGGGCAAAACCACTTGGAATGTGGTGAAACCCTGCCAGTAAGGGCTGCCTTGACACTGGCATAGGCAGGTGCTTCATCTCTGCCTAACATGCAAGGAGAGCATCCACTGGCAGCAGCCTCTGTCAGTAGGTTACTGGAGAGGGCAGAGGCTGTGTGCTTATACAAGATTTACTGCCCTAGAACAAACCCACAGCTCAGCTCTCACTTATCCCTTTGCCCACCCTCCTTTCCAAGGGAGACACAGGATCAGATGATGTCAGCTGCATGTGTGCTGCACTGGCAACAGACTGAAGAGTAGGGGTGACCCAAGCATGGAGCCACACACTCCATCTCCACCCCAGACTGTTGGACGCCATCCAGGCAGCACTGGAGCACGTTCCATTCCCCCTGGAGTCACTCAGTGTCACCCTCAGCACCTCCTGCTCCCCTCCCCATCAGGCCCAGGGCACTCACTCTGCTGCTCCCGCCCGGTGCCCTTGTCCTTGGCTGACACGTGCACGATGCCGTTGGCGTCGATGTCGAAGGTGACTTCGATCTGGGGCACTCCCCGTGGCGCTGGAGGGATCCCAACCTGAGCAAGGACAAGGGTTGGCCATCAGCTCCCACAGGGACAGAGCTCAGGGGTTGAGGGCTGGGCACATTACCCTGGGGATCTGATACTAAATGAACCACTAACCAATCCTCAGAGCTGAGTCCTCTAAGTACCTGTTGGCACCATGTTGTGCACTGGTATCTGGTTTCTGCCCTGGAAAAGTGCACAGAAACCACAAGAGAACCCCCAGGTTTGGTTCCAAGGTTGTACAGGTTCTGCTTTATTGTTACACAAGCCCCTCTTCCACAGCTGTGGCAGGATGCTCTATTTCCTCAGTACTGGACACTGATTTCACTGGCCACCTATTGGGGAACCATTTTAAGACAGTGAGAGGCAGCAGAGCTTCCTTCAAAAGTACAAAAGAAGGGCAAAGCCCTTCCTTTCTGCAGGGCTCTTCCTAGGAAGTTCACACAAACTTGAACAGCTTAACAGTGCCAAACTTTGCCAGCACTGACCAAACCCATTTTGCTCAGGGAGCTGGTTGGGCAGCCGTCCTCTGCTCCCAGCAATCCTGGAACACACCTGTTCCCCAGGGAGCAGGGCGTGGGCTCAGTTCACAAAGTCTCCACACAATTCTTCAGAATGATGTGTTGACAGTTTAACATCATGGCACACACACTGCAATCCCAATCGGGCCACAAACACCTGGGGGTACCTTGGCTCACACTCACTCTGCTCCCAGAGTCTCACTAGGCTGAAACGGGCTTCCCTGGGGACTGCAGGTATCCCGGAGCTGCTCCAGGTCCCATCTTTGCTACACCAGAGGAGAGGCCAGCATTCAGATTATCTGCTGGTACTGGTACTGCACAGGCTTTTTTATACCCAGAGAGCCCTTCCTGGTGACCTGGCCCTAGAGCTGCAGGAGCCCCAGTGCCACATGGGAGTGCTCAGAAACTCTGAGCTACATTTTCAATGCCAGGTGGTCCTCAGCCACAGAAAGACTGTGCCTCTGGAGGCTGCTTTTGTACTACAAAGAGGTCAAATGTCTTCTGTAAGATGACTCCCCTTCAACACTGCCTTCAGGGGGGCAGCTGAAATGGAGAAGACTCTGAATGTCTCCAAGAGGGTCAAGTCTAAGGTCAGGAATAGAGAAGCCAACATACCAATGTGAACTGGCCAAGCAGTTTGTTGTCACTGGCCATCTCTCTCTCTCCCTGGCACACTTTGATCTCCACTTGTGTTTGCCCATCAGCAGCTGTAGAAAACACCTATGGAAAAAGAACAGAAAGTTACTGTATAGCTAATTAAAACACAAACATCTGCAGTTACAAGCTGACTGAATAAGGAATAAAAGGAAGCTGCTTGGAAGGGAAAATCACAAAATGTTTGTTGTTGCCATGTTCCTCTGACCAAACTCCAGGACATCAAGGTTAGCAAGAGCCAAGCTCACTGTTGTCTTGTACTGTATGCACCTGGGGACACAAAAACTGGCCATTCATGGCAGCAGCAGGTTCCAGGGCAGCCACCACACCCCAAAACATCTCCCCTGAAGCAGCAGGCTGCAGCCCACACCCCAGGCAGCTCAGGTGTTATCAGAGAGAGCACACAGCAGCAGGCCAAGGGAAGGAAAGGATCACACCCAAGGCACAGGACATTATAATGCAGAGAAAAGATAACCCCTTCCAAGGCACTCAGCCAAACAAGGGCTCTCCCATGGGCATGGTGCACAGTCCCAGAAGGGCTCCACACAATCTTTCTTCAGAATGAGGTGCTGACAATTGACATCATGGCACACACACTGCAACAATCCTCACCAGGCCACAAACATCCTGGCATACCTTGTCATCGTTAACTCAACTGCCCTCCCCTCTTGGGCACACTGGTAATCAGAGATACTCAGTGCCTGGCATTAAACAGGATTTCTCCACTGCTTCTCCTGTCTGATGAGGAGGCAAAACCATCTACTGGGATGCTCTGGATGGCCTTTCCCGAGCTGTCTGATAGCACCAGCAAATCCCATCCATCCAGAGTCAACTCTTACCTGGCTCTTCTTGGTGGGGATGGTGGTATTCCTGTTGATGAGCTTTGTGAAGACACCCCCCAGAGTCTCAATGCCCAGGGAGAGGGGAGTTACATCCAGCAGCAGCACATCTGTCACATCACCAGCCAAGACCCCACCTTGGATAGCTGCTCCAATGGCCACAGCCTCATCAGGATTGACTGCTTTGCTTGGAGCACGGCCAAACAATTCCTGCACAGTCTGCTGCACCTGAGTGGAGACAGAACACAGTTCATCCATGGGGGAACCACCATGGCCACAGCAGCCTTGGTTCAGCTCTATGTCCTTACACTGCTGCTGCCACGGAAGCCTGAGACAGAAACACTGAGCCTCAGCTCTGTGCCTGCTCCCTCACTGCCCACCCTCCTGCACAGGACTGAATGCCCTCATTCCAGCCCAGACAGCCCCTTCTCCAGGGGCTCTGTGTGCCAGCTGCAAGACAGCCCCCATCAGTGCCTTCACACAGCCCAGCCACATTCCGAGGGGATGCTTCCAGGCTCATCTGGGAGTCAAGGACTGCTCCTTGGGAACTGTGCAAGCCAACAATGAGCAGGACACAGCTGCCAAGGACAGTACAGCTGTGAAGGAGCACAGGGAAGGTAAAAAATCCAGCAGCACAGTTCATGTTGTTTGTGTGCAGAAAAGGAAAAAAAAAAAGAATTGTATAAAGTTCAGTATTTTCCAACTATTTTTTGGGCTGTTTCAGCAGAGGAGATGTGTTCTGTCAGCACTCTGAGCTCTGCTGTCAGCTCAGCTCTGCCCTGCTGGGCCCACTCCCAAAGACTGTGCTCATGGTCCCAACAGATTTCCTGCTGAAGCATCCAGACAGGAATGCACTGAGGGTCTGCCCTAGAGCACAGCTCAGAACTGCCCTCCTCTGCCCTACAAGGGAAGGCTGTGGGGCTGGGCCTCCTCTCCCAGTACAGGTGTTGGGCACATCAGCACAGGTGAGTGGGATGTGCCTGGAAAATTGCTGGAAGCAAACACCCAACAGTGCACTGCAGCCAGGAGACACCTGCCCAGAATGTTCATTACAGAGGAGGATTCTGTGTGTGAACATGTAATTAAATGCAAGTCTTTCCCTCTGGAGATGCATTTTACGGTACAAAACAATACTTGTAACCACCCACGGTCCATCTCCCGGAGTACTGGCCATGGAAGAGCTCCAGAGGAGCCACATTCCCTCCCAGCAGGGGAAAGAGAGCAGAACAAGGTACCCAAGAGAAGGCTTGGCTGTGTACAACACACTGGCACCAATTTCAGAGGCAGAGCTGTAACTACAGGCACTCAGGAAAGCCTTCTGCCAGCTCAAAGCCACACATGCTAGGGGTTATGAGGGGAAGAAGGAAAAATAAAAATCAATATTTAAGTTCTGTCTTCTACCCCTGAAGGATACATAGTGTTTCAGGAAAAAGTTTTGTGTTTGTCATCGCTTTATACATAGGTAATCACACCATTTTTCCTCAATCCAGCTGGAAACAAGGACTTTGGGAACATACAACAGAGTTACTACACCTGAGCTTTGGCCAGAACAGGAGCTTCTGTTTTATCCTGCCACTCTGGCTCCCCTGCCTGGGTGACCTTCTGTTCACACCAGTATCACCTCCAGCCACCAGACTCATTAATACAGGGAGGAAAAACCCTCCCACCAAACCCCAAATCAACCCCAAGAAGGACCATGTACACACCTACTGTCCTAGAGAGGACCTGCAAATCACAAAGCAACAAATAGTCCAAGCCTGAGTGATCCCTCTGGAGTGAGATTTTGGCGCTCTCTGCAGGAAAGCCCAAGCTGTACCCTTGGAGGGAGCAGTGAACATCCCTGTTCAGCTCTGGGATGGAGGAGCAGCAGCAGGCATGGCTGGAACAGGAGCAGTAAATCACCTGCAGACAGCACTTATCTGCACAATTGTGCATGTCAGCACAGCAGGCTTTAAAGCTATCTGCTGTGCATATCTCCACAGAACGTAAGGGCCAGGCTTTAGATAAGCAGTGTCTGGAAGAGCCAGGTAAACGGGCCTGCCAATAACAGCCTCCAACAGGTATCTCTGATTACACACAACCAGCAGGTACCAGAGGGGTTCTGCTCGTGCAGGTTCTTCATAGCTGCAAGGGCTGGAAATCCCTTGGAAGGCACAGATTGCTGACAAGTGGCTGTCACTGAAATGCACCCTTACCACACTGAGTTCACAACAAGAGGAAACGCCCCGTACTTCTCAGCAATGCTGCTCGTGTCCAGTGCACACCAGAACGTCAGGCTGCAGCTGGACTTTCACCTCCCAGCACATCCCCCTTGCCTCTGTGCTCAGCTCCAGCCCCCAGGTCCCAGCTGAGCTAAGCAAACAGAACGAGAGGTCCTGAGCAGTGCTCCCATGGGATCCTCAGCACTGAGTCTGCTCTGAGCACTCCCAGCTCCTCTGTTCTGATCCCCCAAACAGCAAGCACAGGGCAGCTGTGCCAGCCCTGCCTGAACAGGCCTGAGCTCATACCTTTGGCATTCTGGTCATGCCACCGACAAGGATGACTTCCCCAATGTCACTCTTGCTGACTTCAGCATCCTGCATGGCTTTCTGGCAGGGGGCCACTGTCCTCTTGATCAGGTCAGCCACGATGCCCTCGAACTGCGCCCGACTCAGCTTCATGTTCAAGTGCTTTGGTCCGGAGGCGTCCATGGTCAGGTAGGGCAGGTTGATGTCAGTCTGTGGCATGGAAACAGGCTCAGGGAAAACCAGGAATGGGCTTTACATCAGCTTACAGGTTCTGTTTAGCCTGTACTGAGGCATCTGCATGGCTGTTAACTCTCCAGCCCAGTTTAAGTGGTAGCAGGCACACTTTTATGTTTGACATTTCAGAAAGAAGATGATTATTTTGTTCTACACCTCATGGTTACAACAGTTAAACCCCAATTTTAATACTGTGTTACTTCAAGGTTTTTCATTGGTTGAGCAAAACCATTTGTCACAGCCAGGAGGTAAGAGCAGAAACACTGGAAGTGACAACCTTTATGCTGTTCCTTCAGCACAACACAGAAGAAAGCCCATCTGCAAAGTTTCAAAGATTCTGCCAACTGACTGACACTCCACACCAGGTAAATTCCTTGAAGGTATTTCCTTCCCTCCTGGGCTGTTCTCTAAATGCCAACAGCTCGTGTTTAATAGCCACTCTGCTGCCATTTAACACAAAGTTAATTAGAGCAAGGAACCATAATCCCCACTTTCATGGCTGTTTGTCACATGCTGGATTTTTAAAGCAAATATTATACTGAAATCACCTGATTCAAGTGCTGAGTCATGCTGACATCAAAAGACACTACAATCCAAAGCAATTAAAACATCAGTGCTTTAAATTCTACAGATTAAGTTTACACAAGAATTAAAGCCATGCTGCTGACTAGAGTGTGCACCCACTTTATACACAGCGTGGCCAAAAGTATTACAGGAAAACGGGACCAAAAGCAAATTGTTTTCATTTCACTGCTAAAGAGTTAAGGAATTCAGTCTTTCCTGGTATGAACAAACTGCATTTGCCAGCTCTTGAGCTCATATAACAGAGCTTGCTGTGTCTCTGGCAGAACTATGCAGCCATTGTGACTGCCCTCAGCTCCTTGCTATGAGCTCCCCACTGGCCACCAAAAAGACCACCATCAGATAAAATTAAAGATGCTTATTCAGAAGCTAGAACTTGGCAGAATCCCCATTTCAATTACTACATAATTGACCTTAATTTCACTTAGCCAGGAGTATTACACCCCGAACTTGCTGCTTCTCCAGTTCCTTATTCAGTAATGAATAAAAGACACGCTTGACTGCATTAATATACAAAACTGATGGAAAAAATGAAGGAGGGTGGCTGCTGCCCATTGTCCAGCCAACTTGTCTATAGGCAAGTAAGTCAAGATTCTGTATAGGAATTACTACACAAATTAGCTGTTTCAGTGGAATGAGTAGCACCAAGGTTTTGGAACTGCTTGCACAGAGCTGTAAGTGGTTCCAGTAACCCAGCAGCATTAGCTGAATTCCCTGATGCCCATCACACTTCTGAAGTACAGAACAGGTTGGGAAGGTCCCATTCCCTGTAAAATCAGAAGCTGTGGTGTCAGAAAAAGGGCAAAACCCAGCATCCAACAACTCAGCTTCCAGCAGCTCTCTGTGGTCTGAAAGCCCACCCTGCTGAGTGACCTGCTGTGCCAGTGATGTCACTGGGTTACACAGAAGAAAAAACAGTGTCAGAGAGCTTAGTAAACAAAGCCAGTGCAGAACTCAGTGTCTCCTAGTGTTATAGTGGATGCTCTGAATTCAGGCACGTACCTGCACAGATGATGAGAGCTCACACTTGGCTTTCTCTGATGCTTCTCTCACCCTCTGAAGGGCCATGTTGTCTTTAGTCAGGTCAACTCCCGTCTGAGTGACAAAAACAGGGTTAACAGACTCTCAGCACCTGCTCAGGAGTCACTTCCCTGCAGTTCACCTTCTCAGAGCTCTTGACTGGAAAGCTATTTCTAGAGCAGACTGCCATGTGCACTGTGATGCTCTCTCCCTGCTGGCAGGGCTAGTCAGCATTTCCAATCTGCCAGCCCTCTCTCCTCTGCAAGTCATACAGTGAATTAGACTGAACCTTGGAAAGGCTGCTGCAGCACAGAATAAGACAGGACTGAATTAGCAAAGGAGTTGGAATTACAGTTTCCTCCCAGCAACCTTTGTTTGCATCTGTCCTGTCACAGCTAATTGCACCACAGATGTTTACTTTTAAAAGTAAGCAGACTGTGTATAGGACAGTCCTGCTACACCAGAGAGAAAAAAGGCAGACATTTTGCTATTCTGTGTCTTCCAGGAAAGGAATATTCTACTTCAAGAAAACAAGTGTAAGAAGCGGAAGCCAGGCTAAAGAGTGTCTAATCCTCTTAAATTCCAGCTGTGCCAGAGGTGACAAATCAAGTCCTAGGAATTTAGGAGAATTCTCATTCTTCTACAGAAGTGAGGTTGAAAAGCAGTGTAACAGAGGACTGTGCTCTCCAAAGACACCTTACCTCTCTCTTGAACTCTTTCACAATATACTGTAGCAAAGCCTGGTCAAAATCTTCTCCACCCAAGAAAGTGTCACCATTGGTAGACTTCACCTCAAAGACTCCCTTCTGGATTTCCAACACAGAGATATCAAAAGTGCCACCACCCAGGTCATAGACGGCGATGCTGCAGGGAGAGAGGCAGGACAATGTTACTTTCTCTGCTAAGGTGAGTCACTCAGAACTCCCTCTCCTCAAGAGATGATGTGCAGAATGCACACTGCTGCCCACAAAAGTTCAAAGCTTCTCTAGAGACAGCAGTGAACAATCTCAAAATGTCCATACCCCCTGAGCACTCCAAGTCCATGTGCGGGTCTCTGGAAGATGTGCTGCACAAAGCCTGACCTTGCCCATTTTTTCAGAAAAGGCAGCTCCTGCCTCTCCAAAATCAGACAGACATTCTCACATTCAATGACAAGAGGGACACCAGAACTATTATGTAATTTTTTTTTTCAAAACCTGATGCTTTCCCGGCATTATCACTACCTCAGAAATACAGAATGTCTAACAACAGCCTGCACTTCTGCAGCCACCCCTGACAGCGACAGAGGACTGAATGCAGGCAGGGGAGCTGCAAGCCACAGACAGCTGGCACAGCTCAGCACAGCTCCCGTGCTGCCCATCAGCACCTCTAGTGACAGCCTGTCACCCAGCTGTCCTCAGCCACAGCCACCACTGCCACTGGTGGGTAAGGAAATTGACACTCAGGTTGGACAATTAAGCTGTAGCTGCAAAGTATGAACTCTCTCTGTCTTTATCAAGGTTGGTTGGCACAGAACAGAGGTGACACTACAGAGTTCTCACAGCTCTGAGTCCACCTTGGCAGAACTCCAAGCAGTGCTCTAAAACCCAGCAAGCAGAGGAGGCAAATCCCAGCAGGTTGATTTCAGAGAGTTGGTGTTATGCACTTACACTTTGTCTTCAGACTTGTCCAGCCCATAAGCAAGTGCAGCTGCTGTGGGTTCATTAATCACCCTCAGGACATTCAAGCCAGCAATCTGCCCAGCATCTTTGGTAGCCTGAGGAGGAAAGGGGAGAGTGCTGACTGCTGAGAGAAATTGAATGCAATTTATGATTCCCAAAAATCTCCCAGCTTGATGAGTACCTGTCTCTGAGAATCATTGAAGTAAGCAGGGACTGTGATCACGGCGTTCTTTGCTGCATGTCCCAGGTAATTTTCTGGAAGAAAAAGGAGACAAAACAGAAGTTACCCTTGTAAGAACAGCAAGTTATCACTCACAGAATCAAAGAATGGGTGGGAAAGGACCTTAAAGCCCATCCCATTCCACACCCTGCCAGAGGCACGGACACCTTCCACTGTCCCAGGCTGCTCCAAGCCCTGTCCAGCCTGGCCTTGGACACTTCCAGGGATCCAGGGGCAGCCACAGCTGCTCTGGGCACCCTGTGCCAGGGCCTCCCCACCCCCACAGGAAGAACTTCCTCCTACTGTCTAACCTAAACCCACTCTCTCTTCGTTTGAATCTATTGCCCCCTGTCCCATCACTACACACTTTTGTAAATAGTCTCTCTCCATTAGTACCTAGTTTGAACTTATTTCTCTCAACCAACAAAAGACAGGCTTGCTGGTTTCTGGGAAAATGCAGAGGGAGCTGTTCAGAATTCCACTCCTTCCACAAAACACGGACTAGTTTGTAGACTTCTGGCAGCACAGCAATGCACCTCTGCAATTTCATCAGTGACTGGATGCCACTGTAATGAATCTGAGAGCTTGTCTTTTTATAGCGTGAGACTGAAGCTGTACTCCATTTTCTGCATCTGATGCACTTAAAAGTTACTTATTTTCATCCCATTTATAGAATTTGCTATTGCTAACACTTAGACAGCACAAGCAATGCACCTATACCAACTTTATAAGTGTTTGAGACAGCAAGTCAGAAAAATATATATTACACCCTATTTCAAGGTCTCAAAAAAAGGGAAGTCATTAAATGCACATTGAGGCCTGCTAAAAAACACAAATGTGCATGATGCAGTGCAGATGCACAGACAGGATTCATGACTATCCAGCAGCCTTGCACAGAGCTTACACACTGCACTGCTCTCTGCTGCCTGCAAAGCCACAGCTGAAGCCATGCAGCACCTAGGCCAGAAGCCAACACCCCTCCAGGAAGCAGATCCCTGCTGAAGGCAGAGGAACATCACCCTCAAAGTAAGTTAGATCTATCACTTCCAGATGCTCTCACACCACATACTTGTATTTTACTACTGGGTGGAGCTTTAGCAAGTGCCCAGGACCTAATACAGAAAATACAATAATTGATGAAGCTTCAGTCCTGCCCTCCTCACACTCACTGGACACAGTGTTTAACAAGTGAGGGTGCAGAAGGCACTGCTGACTGTTCCCTGTCTCTACTACACTCAGTTTCCCCAGAAACCACTTAAGGAATTGAGAAAGAGAAGAACATTTCTCCACGCCAATGGGTATTTTCCCCTAGTGAAGATTTAATGTCACCACTGGCTAATTAGCTATTAGGGCCCAACAATGGGGTCCCTTGAACACTCCCTCTCTCCCTACCTGCCACATATCCAGCAGCTGAGTCGGAACAAAGCCACTCCAAGCCTGGCTGCCCCAGCCTGTGCTCAGCAGCAGCCAGGGAGGCACAAGGACTGCAGCTTCCAAGGAAATGGAGCTCCCCCTTCTGAGTGTGAATTCAATTAAAATCAGAATCAACTCAATCAGCAACCAATTCTGGTATGAGTATCTTTTAAGTAATGCAGTGATATTTTGCCAAAGATCCAAGATTGAGGCAGGCACTGATTTTCTTTGAGGCTTCCTAGGAGCCCTCCCTGTTCCCTTCCCCCATCCACAGCCCTGCTCTACAAGGGTTTGGTACCAAGAAAGCACCATTATGGCTACAGTACTTCCATGTAGAAAGCACAGAGACAGCAAAGAGCAAACTGCACCAACCTGCAGTCTCCTTCATCTTCATGAGGACAAAGGCACCAATCTGGCTGGGAGAATAGAGCTTCCCATGAGCCTCCACCCAGGCGTCCCCGTTGGAGGCACGGACAATCTTGAACGGGACGTTTTTACTGAAAACAATGAGAACTCACACTCAGTTTCTGCAGCAGCACAAACCCCTTACCATCAGTATCAGCAGATGAACATGCATAGCTCTAAATAAAGAACACTGAAGTCACCAGCAGCAGCCCCAGATCCAGAGTCCCAGAAGTACCAATTACAGATTGCTGCTGCCAACAGTTATACAATACAAATAATGTACATATACCAACTGCGTAAGTGTTCGAGACAAGTCAGAAAAATATGTATTACACACTATTTAAGGTCTCAAAGAAAGAGAATTAAGTCATCAAATGCACAGACAGGACTCATGTCTATGCACCAGCCCTGCAGAGAGCTTACACACTGCATTGTTCCGTGCTGCTTTAATCAGACACCTCATTTCATCACAGGCCTGAGGTATGATCACACAGCATTGATTGCAAACACCCTCAAGAATTAGAAAGTCTGCACCGCAAGCACCAGCAAGCCTTTTTCTTCTTCTCTGGAAGCCTTAATGTGATCAGCAGTGAATGCAGATAAACACAGCCTGGCCCTCAGACAGAAGCACTGCAACCTCAAGAGCTGAGGGCACCACAACTTCCCCCAGAGCAGGGTCACATCTGGAAGCAGACCAGGTCGTGCTACCCCTGCCGTGTTTGCTGCCTTAGTGCTGGCAGTGGCACTGTCCCCTCACTCACATGTCCTTCTTCACTTCAGAGTCGTCGAAGCGGCGGCCGATGAGGCGCTTGGTGGCATAGAAGGTGTTGTGGGGGTTGGTGACCGCCTGGCGCTTGGCTGGCATCCCCACCAGGCGCTCGCCCTCGGCCGTGAACGCCACCACCGACGGCGTGGTCCGGGCACCCTCTGAGTTCTCCAGCACCTGGGCACAAAGGGAAGTGTGACAGCCACACACTCACCTCGGTGACACCCCACGTGTCACACTCCTGTTTTACTCACTTTCGCTTGCTTCCCTTCCATAACGGCCACACAGGAGTTGGTGGTACCCAGGTCAATCCCAATAACGGCACCTTTGATGGCTTCTGAGCTGGAAAGGACATCAGGGGAAAGTAAAATCACCATAAAAGGAAAATAATTACATAGCAAAAAAATGCCCAGTCCCAAAGACAGGACAAAGTGATTTTCCACTCAATTTTGAAGCAAATCCAGGCTGTATCCAGACCTAAGGTGTTCTCTGACTCTTACACTGCAATTTAAGCTTGTGCCTCTGTTCTGAACCAGATGACTTACAGCTAAACCCTTGCTTGTTAAAATAAGCATATAAAATATTATTCTTCCCTAGAATATCTTTACTTCACACACATATTTCTATCTTCTGAACAACCTCTAAAATTTTGGTATAAAAAAGTCATTACTAACTTTGTCCCTACAGACAGGAGTTATTTTGGGTTACTTTTGATCACAGAATCCCACACTGGTTTGGGCTGGAAGGGACCTTAAAGCTCATCCAGTGCCACTCCCTGACATGTGAAGGAACACCTTCCACTATCCCAGGGTGCCCCAAGCCCTGTCCAACCTGGCTTTGGACACTTCCAGGGATCCAGGGGCAGCCACAGCTGCTCTGGGCAACCCTGGTGTTCAAACCTGTTTGAAAACATTCACCTGGAGTGAAAACACAAATAAATTGTATTTGTTTATTTATCATTGCTTAGCATGGGGAGAAGAATCCACAGTGATAAATGACTTGGCTCATGCAGGGTCCTCTGGGCCAGAGCCAAAGCAAACCACCTTCCTGATCCTCAGGAGCAACAAGTAAACTAAGTGATTCTCACACGAGACAAATTTGAACCCCCTCCTCCTCCTCTGGGAAGAGTGCATTACCCCTTCTGAGGCTAAGAGAATCCCTGAACCATAGCTTTGCTTACAGACAGAGGCACATTCTGGGATGGAGAAAGCATTCTGCAGCAGAGCAGGACAGTTTATGTCCAGGAATATCACCTTCTTTGTGCCCAAGCTGCCAGGGGCTCTAACTCCAGTTCCAATAACAAAGCAGTGAGCTTGGAACATTCAGTTGTACCAGACAGACCCAGCTTTCCCAACACAAACAGATTCCCCAGCCCATGGCCTGAATCAGCATCAGCCACACACATCTGAGTAAGTCACACAACCAACTGCTCCCTTCTCCCATTATCCTGCAACAAAGAAAATGAGTGATTCAAATGCACATTTGAAATGAACTTTGATCCAGGCATCACCCATTTCATGCCAGTGTAAAACAATTCATTCCAACAGTTCCAATCCAAATTGGATTTTTGTTTGGTTGGTTTTAATCAAACAAATCTTAGCAATCCATATTTTGTGGGCACCGCTGGTGGGGAGAGCAGCAGGGAACAGCAATTCTCAAAGCTCCCCTGGAGACAAACAAGAGATAAAGAAACAGCCTTAGAGAAGTTACAGGAGAAGGTTCCAGTTTTATTTGGCTGTTTTGGCTCTGTTACCCAATCTCTGGCTCCAATAATCAGTTCTGGTATCAGGAGAGTAAATATAAACACCAACAGCCAAACATGACCACCCCAAGGAACACTTACGCGTACTTCCTGCTGGATGCCGCTCTGAGAACATTTTGGCTGAGGCCATTCCAAAATGTCTGTAAAACAGAGATATTCTAATGAGAATTTAGTTTAAAACATCAAGAGGTCTTCAAACCAAGGCTTTCAGAGGCAGACAATGTCTGAAGCAACACTGTCCTACTACAGTATACCCTCTCTAAATACTTAACTGCAAAGGAATTAATAACTTGAGCAAGACTCAGGCTGACATAAACAGCCCTCCCCAATTATTCCACTAATTAATCTGCCACAACCCTCATTTCTATGACCAGAACCGAGGTATTTCCCTCGTACAGAAGAATCTGTGAGCACGTTACCAGGCAAAAGACATCTGAGTAAGTCAGCACTGAACCTTCAGCGTTCCCACGAGCAGCAGCAGATAAACATTAACCCCACTCCTCAGAGCTTTGTGCCTGGTCAGCAACAAGTGCCCCACTGCATCCCTTGAGGAACCTGCAGTTAAGATTTTGCTGCACAACTCCACCTATGCCCCCGCTTGGCCGCCCCTCTGCACGTGCACAGCAGCATCCTGGAGAGCTCGGGAAGCATTAATCCTCTTTCTGATTAACAACGAACTGCTAAAAAGTTATTTTAATGCGAACGGAACCGAGCCCTAGCTACTTTGCTGATACTAAAACACTCAAGGCCCAGGCACAGTACATGGGTGGCTCAGGCTGCGACAGAGCAAAGCAAGCAGGGCCAGCACAGCGCGGGGGGATTTGCGGTCCCCGCTTGTCCCTACATCGCCTCCACGTGTCCGCCCCACTCCGATCCCCGCTGTCACCATTATACGCACGCCGAAGAACTGACCGACTTACTACAGACCTCCTTAACACGAAACAGACTCAAACACGTAAAACAGGCTCCTCTACACCCCCCAGGACCGCATCGCCCCGCAGCCACATGAGCCTTCTCTCAATAAATCTGAGCACTGAGGACCCGCGGCCCGGGCCCGGGCTCGCCCGCGGGTAACGCCCTTCGCCGCTCCCACAGCCCCACCGCGTCCTCCCCCGGCTCTCTGCCCCGGAACGCTCCCGGCCTCACAGCCGCACCACGTCCTCCCCCGTCTGTGTGCTCCGGAACGCTCCGGGCCTCACAGCCCCACCGTGTCCTCCCCCGTCTGTGTGCTCCGGAACGCTCCCGGCCTCACAGCCCCGCAATGTCCTCCCCC
>VXAX01002192.1:411487-485536 GCA_013399835.1 Leptocoma aspasia
GCTTCCGAGGGGTGGCGCGAGGCCTGCAGGCCCTGGGAGCCACAGGGGCTTCTGGGCTCCTCCGTGGGCCCCTGGCCCGGACCCCAGGGCGCCTGTGCAGTTTTCGAGGCTTAGCCTGCTGTCCCCGCGATGCCCGGTGGCCAGTGGCCCACCAGACAGCCACGGTGGCCAACAGCAGGGCAAGTGCAGCCAGCAGGACACTGAGGTCGCTCATGGCTCCGGCATTTGCCATCGCAACTGCACTGGCGGCTGTGGGGCTGGCCCGGCTTATATAGTGAGACTGCCCAGTGATGTCACAGTGCTGGGGCCACGACACTACATGACATCACGCTGGCCTCACGCCGGTGTCACCCCCTTTGTGCTGCCACAGCCCCACCCACCTCAGGGGCAGCAGCAGTGGCTCAGCCCTGAGGGGGCTCACAGCCAGGAAAGGCCCGGGAGCAAAAATGGGATCCCAGTCCATGGCAGTGAAGTGTGCCTGGGAGCAAGGGGCACATCAGCAAGAGGCCTTGTGCCACCATCGCCCACACCATGGCTCCCAGGATGCTGTGGCAGAGCCAGCTGGGAAAAGCCTCTGCTCTGCGCCGGAGAAGATCCTGCAGACACAAAGGGAGCTGGAGCTCCCCATGTCCAGGGAGCTCTCCTGACCTGGCTGCCAGCTCCAACTCCTTATCCTGTCACTAGAATTCCTGATGCAGAATGCTTCTTCAGCTCCCTTGGAGGTCCTTTCAGACACTGGAAGGCATTGGGAGGTCTCTCCACAACCTTCTCTTCTTTAGGCTGAGCAGAACCATCTTTCCCAACCTGTCCGCACAGGAGAGCTGCTCCCCTTAGCAACCTGGCCTCCTCTGGACTTGCTGCAACAGTTCCATGTCCTGATGTTGGGGACAGCAGCACTCTAATCCCTGCTCCACGTCTGGCCCTGCCTGAGCGGGTTCATTCCGCAGGGTCAGGATCCATGTCCAGCCGGTCAGTCCCAGCTGCTGTAAGTGGGCAGGATTAGCGCTCCCGCAGGATCACCAGAGTGTTCCCCATGGCTCACAACAGCCTGACCTCATCCCTCGGGCATGTCTGCTGATGTAAACTCGAGTCCTGCATGGGCCACCTCCAGTCTGGCAAGAGGGTGCCGTGCCAGCCTCTCCCGTCACCAGGCAGGGGCAGCAGCTGGCCGTGCTAGCGCTGCTTCCAGCCTGCTCCGAGTCACACGCGGGGAGAGTGACAGCTTCACTGCCGGCACTGGCAACTCCCAACTCTTGGCAAGGCAGCGATGAAAGCGCAGACACCTTGGGAAGCAGCTCCAGCTGCTCTGCTGTCCTTCCCCTTCGAGGGAGCAGGGCCACTGTCCCCTCAGAGCCCCTGGCTGCGACGGGAGCAGCTCACACAGCTGCCCATGGAGCAACAGGCCAATGTTTCAGCAGTCTAGAGAGGGGGTAAAAAGAGGACTAAAAGGAAAGTCTGCTCTGAAGGTCACAAAATCCCCCTTTGACTGCTTGTGAGATGTGACCTGCAGTGGGCCAGCATGCATGGCATGTTGGGGTCAGATGACTTGGGGTGTCAGTGCATAAAGCGTGTCCATGTTCCAGGTCCCTCTGAGCCCCCAGCAAAAGGCCAGCACACACCTTCAGCCTGCACTCCTCAAGTGCAACAAGTTCTCCTGCTCTCTTTGGGCTTCAGGCTGCCCTCAGGTGTTGCTTTCAACTGCCCCGCTTGCAGTGTCCTGTGCCCCTCCACCCTGCCCCCTCTTTCCACACACACTGATCCCTCAGGAGGGGCCTACCTTGTGTCCCCTCTGCTCCCCAAACTGAGCTCCACAGCCCACCGTGCTGGCAAAGCACACAGCCATACCCCTTGGTGGCAGTGCGGTCACACCCCCAGCAGCCCTGCAAGAGCCCCAGAGCTGCCACTCGCTGCCTTCAGGTGACCCAGAGCACGCTCTGCAGTAGGCAGGATCAGCTCCTAAGCCTGCACTTCCCTGCCCTTAAGCCTTCCTGGGGAAAGAGGAAATCTGGGAGGGAGGGGAATGCAGGGCGAGGTGATGTGATCCCTCTTGGACAATCCACAGCGAGGACCAGGCAGCCCCTGCCTGTACCATGGCACAGGCACGGCAACACAGGCACGGTGACACGGGCACGGCCCTGTGGCAACCCAAGTAATTTCCTCCCCATTAACTGCTGCCAGACATGAAGCTGCTTTGAAGCACTGTAGAGGCTGCTCTTGCAGCAGGGCAGCCCTGGGTAGGTGCAAAGGCAGAGCTCCACAGGGATGTCCTATCCCTGCTCCCACAGGGATCAGCAGGAGAGCATTTGTAGGAGCAGAGCGGGGACTCCATCCCTAGAAAGCCTCCAACCACTTGGGTGCATTTGTCAGCCCCACAGGCATCTGTCTCAGAAGGATGTCACTGGAAATGACTAAAAACGGAAGGAGTTATTCCCAGTTTTCTATGTAAGCAGCACATCAGGGGCATCTGGCAGTGCCAAGGCAGGCCAGGCCTGCTGGCAGTGTTTCAAGGCCTGTGGGGAGCTCCACATTAACTCTTACACCTTCATTGTTCCCCACGGGCAGTGATTTGAGGGCAGCTCCTGTTTCCTGGCCCCAGATGCACTGAAGTTACCCTGAGTGATGCCAGCCTGGTTTCAGGTGACCGGGTGTGAAAAGGCTTGTGGAGGCAGCTGCCAAAACAGCCACATTTCAGCTGCTTTCCTGCTCGCTGGGTGGAAGGAAATGGAAAAAGCAGTGATGGATCAAACACAACACGACATCAGGCTGTACCCTGAGTCAGGCTGAATCACACTGCCCCACACGCTCTGTGTGCAGGAGGGGAGAGCAGCCTTGGGATCCAGGGTTATCCTCCAGGCTTTCTGAGGGCTGTCTGGGGGAGAGGGGCTGCAAAAGACAGGAGCAGTGCTAAGCAGACAGAGGGCAGGAATAAACCCATTGCAAGGGTGGGAGGGATGCAGGTGTTTGACTCAGGTATTTAATTGCTCCATTGGTGCAGTAAACAATCAGTCAGATGCTTGGCTAAGTGATCATCTCAGGGGAACCACAGCAGGAGCACGAGGACTTGGGGTGGGCATTCAGCACAGAGCTGGTCACCCCCTAACATCCTTCCAGGATTGCCTGGTTTCACCCCCATGATCCCAGTGGGACTGGCAACAAGCATCAGCCTGGAGAGCATCACAACTGCCTAAGGCAGCAAGAAGGCAGCTGGGAGGCTGCCTGTGTCTGCCAGCAGCTCACCAGACCTTCCTACAGGCCAAGTGGCAGAGCCCTGTCACTCAGCAAGGATGCAGGAGACCAGAGTGAGCACAAACCACATCTCACCCCTCCACGACCGCAGCTGCCTTAACAAGGACGCACGGTGCCTCCAGGAACCATAATAATGAGGGCAATTAGCACAGAACAAACGAAAATATCCAAGTGCTGCACTCTGATCTGAAGCAGCTGAGGTACAAAGCCAGTGGTTTTGGGAAGGCTCTGAAGGCTGGTCCGAGCCCTGCTGAGGCGACAGGCTGCCTTGAAGGCCACCAAGCTGTGCCATGGTGGGAAGGCTGACAGGGCCCAGCCTCGCAGGCAGGGGAAGGCCCTGGGGACCCCTCTGTCGAGGGGTTGTGCGTTGGCACAAGTCTCTCTCTGCTCCTTGCTGGCCTGGGCTGGACCCACTTTCCCTGGCCCACGGAGGGGTCTTCCAACACAGCCCAGCCCTCTGCTCTGGCCTGGAGTCTCAGAGTAGGCTCATCCACTCTCCCACGTACCCTGCAGCACCCCAGCACAAATCCCAAACACCTCCCTGTTCCTGCCTCCCAAATGTTTCCCTTGTCAAGTGCCTTTGGAAGGATCCCGTGCCTCTGCTGCACAAATCTCTCCCTCCCTACTGGCCTCCTGTCCCCATTCTGATATTTGCAGAATCACCAAATTCACAGCTTTGGAACCCTCAGTGCTCCATGCTCCCTTCTCCAGACCATCACAAGGGTGTGTCACTGTGTCCCCACACCCTCCCCTCTGAGCTGGCTCCTCACAGTGCCCATTCCTGCTGTCCTCTCACCTGTGCTGGTTTCAGCTCCTCTCTGAGGTTCTGCCACCAGCAAGAACCAGCATTTTCCAATTGCCAATGCAGCTCAGAGGATGCAAAACTCCCCAGTGTCTTTTTCTTTGGAGGAAGAGCACAGCTTTGTGTCCTGGAAACAATAAGAACCACTCCACTGATCTATACCTGCTCTTCTTTTTGTTATTCTTCAGAACCTGTCCTTCCCTTTGGAAACCTTGGAGCCGGGAGCCTCATCAGCTGCTCTGTGCAAACACACTTTGCTTTGTGCTGGCTGTCTGAACACAGAGCCAGGAGAGAGAGAAAGAGGACAGGACCTCCTGTTGGATCAGCTGTTGCCAACAAAGGTGGTCCAGGTAGAGCCTGTGATTTATTTAATATGTACAGTTACAAAATAATTTCATTTTGGAATCAGCCTCATGAGACAGGTAGGAACAAAAGGGTAACATTTGGAGGAGAAAAATTCCTGATTTGTGCTCAGACAGAAGAAATTCTCCTTCTCTGCTACCTTGGCAATAACACAATGAGGGAGGAAAACAAAATCATTCATGTTCCCAACTCCCTCCTCTCCAGTAGCACCAACATATATTTTGAAGAGCCTCAGTGCAGGTTTTTACTGCAGAAAATAAACAATGAATTGTGTCCCCCCCAAACAGCAGCAAGAAAAGCATCCTGACTGCCTCCAGCCTCAGCTGCTCACTTCCTGCTGCACCTTCTGGCTTGACCAAGCCACAGCACAAACACATTTGGCACCAGCCAACCCCTTCATTGCTGAAGGACACATCCAAGACCTCCGCATCTTGAATTCCAAGAGCTCCTGCAGTCCCTGCTTAGCTGGGCCAGGTGTGCTTGGCTGGGCCGGGATTGCTGGACTCTCCCTTCCCCAAGGCAGCTCCCTGCACTGCCAAAGGCAGCCCAGGGTGGGCACAGGTGGCCAGAGCAGGCATAGAGAGAGGCAGCTTTTAACTGATTCAAATACTGCTACAGCCAATTACAGACTGTGAGAAACCACTGCTCACTTTAAAGGTTTCAAAGGTTTATTAAAACTTAACAAATACAATAAAGGCCTGAATATGGAAAAAGAGCAGGGCTGGGAGCGTGACTCGCTACGACAACCTCGTCCACAAAATGGCGGCTCCGCCTTTCATACCTCTGGTGTCGCATCAGCCAACCCTGGCCCCGCCCAAAGCCTGTCAATCAATTCCTCCTCGCCGCCCATTGGTGGAGGCGCCTTTCTTGCCACGTGATTGGAGGTGTGGTGTTGCCATGCCCCGCCTTCCGCATGGCCAGCTGCCCCGGGCGGGAGACGCCGGTACCGTGCTCCGTGCCGGGACCCTGACAGCCCTGACAGCCCTGACAGCCGGGGCTGCCCTGGGCCGACAGCGCAGAGCGGAGAGCAGAGGGTGTGCCAACAACAGCCTACAATAGCATAACCACTCATCAACAAAACTGCTCTTAACATACGCACGATATTCATCTCTTAATTGCGAGAGCCAATCATCACAGACCCAAAGGCCTCACACGCGTTTTTCTCCTGCAGAAGCCAAAGCCAAAGCCCCTGGGTGTCATTAGCAAGTGGCTGCAGGGCTGAGGGACAGCTAAGGGGCTGCATCTGAACTGCCGCTCCCAGGTGTCTCCTTCCCTCAGTAGGAGCCGGCTCTGGTGAGGCTGTGGGGAAGGAGCTGCCTGCCAGGGTCACACCCCCACATGAGGCTGCCCTGCTGGGTGACAGCCTGATGGCCCTGCTGCACCCCTTGTCCTGCCCTGTGACACCCAGCCAGGTCCAGGAGCAGCCTGAGGTTAGTGGGGCATCTTGGTCCCGAGCAGTGATGTCTCTGTGGGGACCCAGCCCCTCCACCAGCCTGGGGACAGCACAGACACCCCTGTGCAGCCTGTGGGAGCCCCACTCAAGCCAGCCAAAGAGGAGGTGTCCGTGTCCTCTGGTGCCCTGGGCATGCAGGGGAAGCCCTGGGCTGGGATTTTCCTGCTCTCAGCACTCTCCAGAGAGCTTCAGGGCCCCCTGAGAGCCCCCCACAGCACTGCCCATCCAAATGCACCAGCATCTGCTGTCTGGGTGTATTGTTGGAGCAAATGAAGAAACGAGGACACACAAACCCCGATTCACTCAGACTCATGCAGTAGATTGGGGTGAATTCTGCCGTGGGGTGTTTTCTCCTTGGATCATGTCACTCATTTTTCAGTCTGTCAGCCCTGTGTGTTTTGCAGCCTTTCAAATGCTTCCCTGACCCGCAGCGAGGGAATCCAGCTGTACCCAGGGCTCACGTGGATGCTTCACTCCTTGCTGGGGGCCATCAGCTCCATCCCTAACCTGAGCCACAGTCTGGCCTCTTCCAGGCCAAAACTCTCCACTCCTTGAAGCCAGGAACCTGTGCCCTTGAGTGAGGAGGATCAGGAAAGGACAAGGTGGGGAAAAATATGAACGGTGAGCTCAGCACCAAGTGTTTGATTTCCACGGAGGCCCCTCAGATGCTTCCAATGCTGGTGTTTTTTGGAGGGAGGGCATCATTTTGAGTATTGATTCAAATGACCTCCACCATTAATCTTAGCAAGGGATTTTTTTTTATTATTCCTCCAAGAGAACAGGCAATTTTAGCCATCACATCATCCTGGGGGGAGGAGAGGGACATGGAGAGCTTTGAAGGCACCCAGCTCAAAGCCCGAGTTATTCTCCCTACTTTTCCCTCACCACCTCAGCAGCAAGAACACATAAATTGTGTGTCATAGCTGCCTTTTCATCTGTCCCAGGAGTTATAGACTGCACACATAAGACAATTCGTGTTCCTCTGCATAACTTCACTTAATATGCAGGTGGTGTTTGCTGCCAGTTTTAGGAAAACTGATGTAGTTGCCAAGTTCATGAATGTCATAAATCATTCATGCTAAGGTAGTCTGCAATTGCTCAGTCCTTTGAGACAGACCAATTTCAAGGTGGTTGTTTAATACACAAACACGATCTTCATTGATTGTTTATACAAATATATATTTTCATTAAGTTTTTCCCTCTCAATTTTTTTTTCCTTCTTTAGGTGCCGAGAGCGATGCCCTAAAGAGTCCCTGCTAGTGGCTTCTCTCCAGTTTCACAATTCCATCAGAAATCCATTACCAAATGCATAAAAATCCATGGATTTGTAATAAAACGAGCCCCCTAAAGCTCAGAAAACAGCCTGGATGTCTCCATAAATCCCAATGCATGTGATTAAAGAAAACAGAGTGCAAGAGCGCACCTCAATTCATCACAGGGTCATTTTGGACATCCACTATTTTCTGCAAAATTGACATTAATTAAAGGTTTGCTGATCCCAGCAGGGTTTTCATCGCTGCTCCAACTGTAGCTGCTGTGTGCATAGGAGCAGGTAATGCATTTCCCATGGGGAATACCCTGTGTGCTTCTGGATTTAGCTGAGCCTACACACCCCGGAGCTTGCTGGGTGCTCTGCAGCCTCCTGGGACGTGCAGGATTCTGTGGGAAGTCTCGTGGGAAAGCAGCTTTCCCAGGAGATCTGTAATTTTTAGCAGGGTGGAAAATAAGAGCTGTGTAAATCCTGCAGGTAGCTGGGAAAAGCCTTCTCCCAGTGCCAGTCATGAGGGGCTGAGGATGGACAGACCTGCCCAGGGCTGGGGGAGGGTCACCAAGCTCAGTCCTGGTGGGAGATGCTTCTCTTAGCCTCAGATCTCCCAGCCCCAAATGTCCCCAGGAGCCAGGAGCTCTCAGCTCATGGCCTTTGTGCCTCATCTTCCCCTCCCACCCCCTCCTGGGCTTTGCACTTTGCTTTCTGGTTTTCTATAAAAACATTATTTCTAGGCTGGTCTAACAAGGTGAAAGGTCTGTCCTTTCTTACAGTGTTCAGAGTCATCCAAGGAGGGCTGTCACCTCCCCTGCAGAAGCAGGGGTTGGGTTATCAGAGTCTTTCACTTCCCACCTGATTTACATCTTGGAGACATCCAAAAAACCAAGGCACAGTCCTACTGGACAGAGTAGTAAATCAAAAAATGCTCAGGCTCAGACTCACCCAGCACTTGAGAGGGTCTAATATTGAACTCCACATTAATTTTGAGTGTATCTGAGAAAACTGTGTAGGTGGGAAAAGGCAGAGAATTTTGACTGCTGTTCTGTCTTCCATCATCCTTTTCCAGCATAATTAACTCATCACAAATAATTCAGACAGTGAGTTCTTTCTCTTCATTTTCCCTGTGATCAGCCAACAAGTGCTGAAGTTTCTTGAGTTTATTCCTTGTTTCAATCTACTCAATCATGGTTGCTGGTAACTCCCCAAAGGGAAGAGGAGGCTGTTCCTCAGGATCTCACTGTGTCTCCCAGCTAGAGCTGGAGATCTGGGCCAGACTGGTTAATTCTGGTCAGATCTGGAGTTGGCTCCTTTCGTTTGATGAACCTGATACCTAGAAAAGACTTTTAGGGGAAAAGATGTCTTAAAATTTGACTTGCCGCTTACGTGGCATTGGATTGGCTCCAAGCCTGCCCTGAGATTTCTGTGATGCCAGTGTTACTCTTCCCAATTCTCCTCTGATCTCATGGTTCTCAGACTGGTGTAGCATCCTGGTTTCCTTACACTCCTGCCTGCAGACCAGTTCTCCAGGATATGATTAAGAACTCAGTCCTGGGCATCAGCACAGCCAAAGGGAACATCCCCCTCCCTTGCAGCAGCTCCAAGGTTTCCTCCTCCTTGTTGTGAGGTGCCCTTCAGAAAAGCAGCATTCTCACTGGAGTGGCAGCTGATGCTTCCCACTAATTCAGAGCTGAGATAAAACCTCAGGGAAGCTCCAGAGCTGCAGGACCTTCATGGCCATAACTCTTCCATCTGCAAGTATTTATGTTCTCGAGACTGATTAAGCTGGGCTTGAGCCATACCTCACACTCCCTGAGGCGCTCTCCTCCTGCAGAGGGTGACATCTCCTGGGAGCAGCAGTCAGGGATCCGGGATGTCTGGGAATGGAAGCTGAGAGGCCACCAGGAATGATTTGAGGTGAAACCTGGCAAGCAAAAATCTGAACTCGCCAAAATCCAGCTAAGTTATTCCCACCCCATCTGCAAAGGGAAGGAGCTTTTGGGGTGGTTTCTCTAAGGATGTGGAGGGGAGACTCAAATCTTCCTTTGATTGTTCTTCCTGGTTATAAACTAAAGACAGGGACAATATTTCTGTGGAAAACACCATTGCTGGATGTGTTACCTCTCACTCAGGACATCCCCCAGAGACAGGACAGGGCAACAACAAAATGCAGCTAGAATTGGGGAAAAAGAGAGAAAAGAGAAGAAGAAAGTCAAATGAAAATAGGGAGGAGAAGAGCTGCGGGGTCCTGCTCCCTCAGGTCCCTGCTGCCAAGGCAGCATCCAGGCAGGCACAACAAACTGGCTGGGGCTGCCACATGGGCTGTGATTACAGGAAACTGCATTTTCCCCTAACACTTTGAGTTAAAGGGGAAACCTTCCCATAGCCTGGGGAGCTGCTCACACTCAGAGGGGTATGTGGGGCTTCCCTGGGTGCTGGCTGGTGGCTCCGAGGAACGCTGCGGTGCCCAAAGGAATGGGGGTGCCAGGGATGGGCCAGCCCTGGGAGCCAGGCTGTATCAGCCACAGGCAGCAGCGCTTCTCCCTTCCCTCTCATTCCTCTGTACACATCCTACTTCTTCAAAGCTCCTGACCGCCCCAGCTCCTGATTTCCCTCTCCTTTGTCCAAAGTGTGACATTTCCACCACCTGTAAGGCTGCCAAACAAGCGACTTTGCATTTCCCTGCAGGGCTGTGCTTCAATTAAAAGCTTTTCTTGATGTTTTAACTTTCACCTTGCTTAATTGAGGTTTCCTTTCCCAGCCTCCTCCTCCTTTTTAATGAGAGGCTAAAATTCTGATAAATGGTGTTTGCAACGGGCAGCACCAACCATGCTTCAGAGGGCAAAGGATGCTCCTGGCCTGGCCAAAAGCCATGGAGCCTGGACCAAAAGCCACTGGAAAAATACAGGATCCAGACCACAGAACCAGTGATCCTGCCCTTTTACAAGCTCCTGGACTTCCTCAGTCAGCACTTCAGCAGCAGCACTGCTCCTCTCCCTGTTGGAAAAGCAAGGACCCAAGTGATGGAGCCCAGTTGGGCACAGCCAGGTGCTGCTCGGCCCAAATTTCCCTTCCTGGAGCACCACTGCAGCACTACCACCCCCAAATATTTTAGAAGCATGGGCTGGGTTAAATGTAGTGAAATTTTAAAACAAAACAAAACAAAAAAAACCACTGTACAATGTCTTTAATTTGCCTGCTAATTTATGAGCAGGTAAGCTGCTCCCCTGCCAAGCTTTTCTTCACCAAAAAAAAGAGGTTAGAAACACTTCATAAAAAATATTGAGCACTTCAGAACTTCTACAAGTCCTTGTGCAGGGGTGGGGATGGTTTTTTGTGAATTACTCATGTTTTAAAAAAGATAATGTGTGTGAAACAAAGCACACCTTTATTTTACAGCCAGCCTAGGGTGGGTTCAGGAGGCTCCCATTGGGTACACCCAGAGCTACTCAGGGGTCAAACCGTATCTTCTGAGGAAAGAAGGGATGGAAGCTTCTAGGGAATTTTCCTCATGCTGCTGGGAGCTGGGGAGGATGACAGAGCCATCACTGAGCTCTGCAGGCCTGTCCCTCCCCATCCCTCTCCTGGCCCAGCCCCGCTGATTACTGCCAGTGGCCCCGGGCTGCTGGGAATGGAGCAGCTCTGGACTGGGCTGCACGGGAGCTTTTGGACCCATTGCAAAGGGTTTCCTTGCTCCAATGCTGATCCCTGCTGCAGGCACAGCCCCATCTTCCTGACCATCCAGAAAGTCCCCCAGCTCCTCCCCAGAGCATCTGCGCTTGCTGAGCCGCTCCCATCCAGGTGGTGCCAGATGTCCTTGAAATGCTGCCAAGGGAAGGGACAAATGTCTGCAAAATCACTCATCTCTCGCTGTCCCAATCATTTTATTTCTTCCCTCATGCTTGTAAAAGCTGGGACCCTCCTCGCCAGCTCTGCAGCAGTTTGAAACCCGAGCTGCTGCGCTGGAACACTTCCACAACTTCAGGTGCAGCTCTTATTTCTGGCCTTGGAACAATGTAAGAATTTCTGATCGTGGGTGCTTGGTCGTCTCTAAAAATCATTCATTTGCAGCATTGCATCACCTCACAGCGCCGTGGTGTGGGATTTTGGAGGGAAGAGCAGGAGCTGGAGCAGAAGGGAGGCTCGGAGCCCGTGCCGGAGCCTCGCAGATGGATGAGCAGACGCTGCCAGCGGGGAGCCATGGGCTGGCAGCAAGGGAAGCGGGGCCAGCAGGGCCAGGGGAGCACAGGACCTACAGCCAGGGGCAGGATTTCCCAGCCCTGAGGGCTGGACTCTGCCCACAGGGAGCCAGCACAGGCAGCTCTTCCGTGCCAGCGCAAAGCCAGGGGCGAGCTGGCTGGAGGAGCCCGGCCCCGGCTCATCCGAGGCATGGGGATGTGAACACACTGCTCCAGTTTTGGGTAAATTCTGGAGGAGGTGCATGCATATTTTTGCAGACAATAATTTTGGTTAACAGAGAGATAGTCGGTTTTATTGGGGCTTTTAGGGGGACGTCTGCCAGCATGAATAAATGAATGCTCTCGCCCGGCTCTGGGGACAGGCTGGGGATGGGGCTGGGGGCACAACCTCAATGGGCTCAATGGACCACATGCCCACCACCCCCTGCTCTGTGGGGGCTTGAAGCCTGGCCATCACCAGAGCTACTGAGAAAAATGCTGTTTTACCTTTTACAGATCATTTAACGCTCTAATGAGATGCCTTAAAAATACAAACGAGCCGCCTGATACGGCAGGATGCAAACCTGTCTCCATGGCAGTGATTTTCCTGAAGACCCTTTTTGTCTCTGGCTGCTGGAAGCTTCAACGTAAAAATTTATCGTGCGCCCTCCCCTAATAAAATGTGATGGGTTTACTGTATTTTTTATATAAATGTACATTTACTTGTGAATTATACCAAGAGGCGGGCGCTGGCTGTGGTCGAGCCTGCGACACGCGGCATAAATCACAGCTCTCTCGCAACTTCCCAGGACTGGTGCCTAAGGGTGTGAGTAACTTCTGTTGACTTCCGTGAAAGTTTCTGGTGTGCCGCCGTGAGAGAATAGGCCCCCGGAGGCTCATTTGGTGTTGATTAAAAGCAGGAGACTGATAGAACCGGGCACACAGTGCAGCCGAGCGCTGCCGCTTCCCCCGCGCCGCTGCCTCGCCTCAGAGCCTGGCCCTGCTCCTCCTGGGAGCCCCAGAGCTCTCTGAAATGCATCTTGTTTCTGACCCAGAAAGTGCTTGTTTCAGCTGTAACAGCCCCAAACGCGCCCAGTGCCACCTCAGTGTCACCTCAGCGTCACCCCAGCTGCCCTGCGCTGGGCTGGTCCCCGTGTGCCCACCACAGGCTGTCCGTTCTCGCTGCCTTCCCGGGAATATCCCGCCCTCTGCCTGACTTCCAGCAGGTCCTGGGCTGCCTCAGCAGCTGTGCAAGGCACGGAGAGAGGGCACAGGGGCTTAGAGGGTCACAGCTCCCACTGCCCACAGCAGCCCCAGCCGGGCTGTTTGTTTTTTGGCCAGCATGTCCTGGGGGAGGCAGAGGCTCAGCAGAGCCCCCGAGCCCGTGGCTGGGGCATCAGGTGATGGAGCAGCTGTCTTTGATGCGATGGAGCACATCAAAGCGAGCAACGCGGGAGCCTGGGAGCTGCACCATCAGCACGATCAGCCGAGCTCTCCGGGGAAAGGGTTGTGCCCGGGAGATGGGGAGATGACTGGTGATGGAGGAGTAGCAGATGGTGTCTCTCAAGGAGAATGCTGGGACAGTAATTACAAGAGACAAGAGGAGAGCTGCTGGCTCACGCACAAGAATTTGTCCAAGCAATCATGGGAAGCACAAGTCTCTCCAGAGAGCGCCATGGGGAAGGAAGAGTTTTGCCAGCAGCTCCCAGTGCTGCTGCCAGGGCCCCCCTACCTCTCCAAGGGGGCACGGACATGTCTGTGACTCCCTATTCCCAGAACAGCCGTGGGTTTCTGTGCTTCAAACTCACTGTTGCTTCCTCCCGCTCTGGCATGTCCACAGGGCATCCCAAACACCATCCTGCCTGTCCCAACTTCCCAACAGGTCTGAGGCAGAGACATGCCAGGTTCTTGTGTGGGACGAGCTGTGCCAGGAGGGATGGGCTGGAAGCATCACTTCCCAGCCCCACTCAGGGAAGGAAAACCAGAACGGAGCTCACAGCGCACAAGTGCTTTCTTGCCTTCTTTTCCTTATCTATGATTTTACGCCTTATTGCCCCTCTACCCCATGCCCTCATTTTTTCTACTCTACCATGATTCCCGATTCCCCTCGGAGAAATTCCCTGCCAGCCAGAGAGATTCGGGAGGAGTTTAATTAGCGCTGCTGTCCCTCGCTGTCCCTCCCCGCGCCCACCGTGTCCCTGTCCCAGGAAGTGGAGGGTGAGGAGGCCTGTGCCAGCCCGGGGTGCTGTCACCAGGAGGGATCCCCCGCCCGTATGTCCTCGTTGATGCTTTAGCTCTGCAATGCAGCCTGAGCAAGAGCTGAGACCTGCAGGTGACAAAGAAATCGAGGCTAATTAGAACTGCTAATTAGATCTCCGCCTTTGCCGTGTGCCCGTGGACTGTGCTCCGGGATGGGTCCCTCCCGCTCCGGAGGGTCCCTCTGCCGCTGCCGCCCCATCCCCAGCGCACACGCTGCACACACAGGAGCCAAAAGGGAATAATAATTTGTAAAAAAGGCACTTGGCAAGACTGAAGGGTTTCACGTCCTGCTACCGCTGACTTGGGAGAGCCGCAGCCCCGGTACCGAGGGCACGGAGCCAGGAATATCCAAGGGAGATCTATTGCACCTCCCATTGATCCAGCTCAGGGCGCAGCTCCCGGGGGTTGGGGTGGCTCTGGGCACGGTGGGGGGAGCCCAGCGATCCCCTCCTCCAGCACCTGTCAAAGTGGGACCAGCAGTGGTCGGGAGGGAGCCCCTGCCAGGGCACTCTCACTTTGGGGCTTTGCAGGGAGCAGAGGTGGGATTTCATTCCTGCACACTTTTCCAAAGGGCTCTGCAGCACGTCTGCCCGGCTCAGGCACAAAAACCTTTCCCCATCTTCTCCGTGGCAGAGGAGCAGCAGTGCCCGTGTCCCGGGAACAGCTCCTGGCCCGGGGCAGCCGGCAGTGCCAGCTCCAGCTTTGTGCTCAACTTCCCTGTCCTGTTCCCGCAGCAGCAGCAAACCCTCAGAGCATCCCCTGCTCTGGAAGGGCGCTCAGCACCCGCATCCATCCCCTCCTGGCAGTGGGGGACTTCCTCCCTCCTTCCCCTCACAGCAGGGTTTAAATGAAACCCCCCAGAACTCCGAAGCACAGCCCCATGCCCAGCAGCACTCTGGGGTGTGCCCGGCGTTGTGTGGAAGTGGAGCTGTGCACGGATCCACTGAGGGCATGGGGGGAGCCACAAACACGCTTCATTTGCTGCTGTCCCCACCAGGGCTGGTGTCAGTGCCCAGAACAGACACTTCCCAGGGCAATTTCTGTGGTGATGGGGAGCTGGGTGTGGAGTTGGAGCTGGGTGTGGAGTTGGAGCAGTCAGGTGCCGTCACAGGATGGAGGCAATGGGTGCCAGAGGTGGGACCACACAAACTTCAAAGCAACGAACAAGGTCCTAGAGCTGGGTCAGAGCAATCCCAAACACCTACAGGGAGTATCTCCTGTAACACCAGGTGTCTGATCAGGTGTTCCCACTTGGCTCCCTCCATGCATCACCATTTCTGTTTTTCTGACTGAGGGTAAACTCTGCATGTGTGACCTCACCTGCAGAGCTGTCCCAGCCCTGTGGCCCAGCACAGGAAGGACCTGGAGCTGCTGGAGCCAGGCCAGAGGAGGCACCAGGATGAGCAGAGGATTAGAACTTTCAAAGACAGGCTGAGAAAGCCTGTCTTTCAGCCTGGAGAAGGTTGTGTGGAGACCTCACAGACCTTCCAGAGTCGGAAGGGGCTGCAGGGAAGCCAGAGAGGGACTCTGCATCAGGAATAAGAGTGACAGAACAAGAGGGAATGGGTTGAAACTTAAAGAAGGGAAATTTAGATTAGGTGTTTGGAAGAAATTCCTCCCTGTGAGGGTAGGCAGGCCCTGGCACAGGGTGCC
This sequence comes from Leptocoma aspasia, assembly GCA_013399835.1. Lineage (NCBI taxonomy): Eukaryota > Metazoa > Chordata > Aves > Passeriformes > Nectariniidae > Leptocoma > Leptocoma aspasia. The sequence goes on from VXAX01002192.1 coordinate 426,706, forward strand.
CAGAGAAGCTGTGGCTGCCCCTGGATCCCTGGAAGTGTCCAAGGCCAGGCTGGATGGGGCTTGGAGCAGCCTGGGATAGTGGAAGGTGTCCCTGCCCATGGCAGGGGGTGGAATGAGATGATCTTCAAGGTGCTCTTCAAGGCAAACCATTCCATAATTCTAACACCATTTGCCATTTCTGTCAGCACCCGCCACCAGCAGGACCGGGGCAGGCAGCACAGCCCTGATTTACTGCCACACTTAAACCTGTGCCTAACTTTAAGTGCACAAGTAGATCCATTGACTTCAGTGGTTTAAGGTTCGACATTTGTGAGTAAGTTGCAGAACAAGGACCTACATTATTCATCTGAAACCCTGGGTAATGCATTCTTAGGAAATAACTACCAAACTCCACAAATCCCTGCTGAAAGGACATCCTAAAGCCCTGCCTGGATAGAGAGATTAGCTGGGATTGCTTTGTAAGCACCGCACATACATACATACAGATATACGTATTTCTCTACCAGGCAGTGAATTCAGACTTGCCACGATCCCAGGTCTGCCTGCCTGGCAGGAGATGGGAGAGGGGCCACAGCAGCCAGCAAACCTCAGCAAACCAGCCCAGACCAGCCCTCCCCACAACGCAGCCAGAGAGGGGACGATGCAATTAAGCAAACTAATTGAAGTGCAAATGTAGGTGCTTATAGCACAGACTGCCAGGCAGCATCAGCCGTAACCCAGCTCAGCTCTCTCATTGCAATATCAAGATGATATAAAGCCATGCCGAGTTAAGACAAGGGCATAAAATGCTGCAAGTAGAGCATTTTATGTCCTTTATTCTGCTCCAGAGACCCCCTGGGAGCAGCAATGCCAGCCCTGGGGTGCAGAGCCAGGTACCAGGGGAGGCGAGCAGAGACTGCCCTGCTACAGCCCAGCAGAGTAAAGGTGAAACCTGGGCACCCTGGCCACAAAGCAGGGCTGGTGAGGCACAAAGCTAGGAGCCCAGCTTAAATCCCTGAAATCCCTTATCCTCCCAAGATGAGGAGAGGTCCCCAGTGAGGCTGCTCCCACCTCCTCAGCCCCGCCTGCCCCAGCAGCAGCAGCCCTGAGCACGGCAGTGCCACCTCAGGACATGCATTAAGGCCCCCTCTTGCCCCAGGATAGGGAATATATTCCCTCCAGGATGGATTTCAGGTGGCTGGGAGGGAAAGGAGCCATGCTATGGCAGGATGCACCCCATTTGTGAGAAGCAGAGCAGGACACCCCTGTTTGCAAGGACAGGCTGGAAGCACCCAAGGTTTTCCAGCTTGGCAGGAGCCACCCAAGGTTTTCCAGCTGTGGGGAGCAGCCCGGCATGGGCAGGGCCAGCACCGCGCATGCCTTGCTGCCGGCAGCCAGGAGCTGCCTGGCAAAATGAGCTCAAACTACATGGGTTTGAGCCATTTCATAAAATGTAAGTGAGAATTATATCCCTGTTGTGCAATTCCAGCTGATAGTTGGGAAAATAAAAACCCCAGAACCCTGTCGAAAGGATCACATTCTGCATTCAGCCTGATGAGCAGCAGGAGAAATCCCTGCTGCAGCCATACGTGTTCTGTGGCATCCCATGGGATGTGCCATGCACTGTGCACCTTTCCCATGCACTGTGCCATGTCTGTGCACGTGGATGGCCCAGAGGTGCAGGGATGGGGTGTCTGTGCCTGTCCCTGCTGAAAAACCAGGAGCAGGTGGAAGAGGGCTGTAAGTGGGATGGATCCATCTTCCTCACCGTGCTGCTGCTGGTGAGATTCCAGCAGTGGGAAGCAGGGAAAGCCAAACGTTATGGATCCCTCAACCACTGTTATTTGTCCCCTTGTGCATTGCTGGTATTTTGCATTAAAATATATGTTGTTAAATTTATGCCTTAATATATATATAGATGTGTAATATGTCTGAGTTACAGTTGCTGTGGGAACTATAACTTTCTCTTTTCCAACGTGCTGTTATATGTCTTATTATGCTGTATCATCTGGAGGGTGGCTGGGAACAAGATTGCTGCTGTTAATCCTTCAGCATGGAGGGTGATTAGAGGCAGCAGAGCCGAGCTGTGAGCAGGGCTGTGCCTGCAGGTGGGCAGTGCCACACGCCTGCTGACTCCAATCCTCTGGGCCAGGGGATCCGGGCAGCAGCACGGTGTGAACCAGGTGTAAATCAGCTCCGTGAGCTGCTTTCCTGCTTCTCCGGAGCTCTGCTGGGTTCTGGGCTGGGGACAAGTGCAGCTGGGCTTGGACTGGGACCAGCCACACTGCTGCCACCTCTCCCAGGTGACAAACAGCGTCAAGGTCCTGCTTTCCACAGAGCAGGAGCTTGGGCAGGGCTTGGGTGGGGTCCATCCCTGCCAGGCTGAGCCATTGCTTTCCACTTGGGAGCTGGAAGCCAGGAGAAAGGCAGATCCCACACCCCTCCTGCCCGACCTCCATCCTGACCAGTTGGCATCAATGGGACGTATTCAAGCCCTGCTCCCAGCAGGGACAGGGAGGGGAATGTCCGTGGATAGCAGGGAAGACACCTGAAGGCCCTGCTGCCTGCCTTCCCAGTGCCTCAGTTTCCCCACCTGCAGAGGGGGTGGCTGAGGTCCCTTGGGTGGCTGCAGGGAGGTGGGGGCTGTGTTTGACACCCCTTGGTAAAGCACATCCCAAGCCCTGTCCCGGGACTCACAGTGCCCGGGGCATGCAGGGAGCTAGGTCCCTGTCCCCAGCACTCATCCCATCCTTGGCACATGTCCATCCACCTCAGGGAGCTGTGTTTGCAGGAGCCCTGGCTGTGCCCAGCAGGACACGGCCCTGTACTTCACCTGCTGCTCCTCAGGTGAGTATCTCCTGCCCCCGAGTCCTGTTTGGTCTGAGGTCACTCCCAGCGTGTTGTCCATGCCCACAGCTCCATCTCTGCCTAGTCCTGCCCCACATCACCCACCATCTCCCTTGGCATTTTTTCCCATGGACACTGGCTGGGTTTAGGATTTGCACCGCTTGGTTTGATGCCCCTTGCCTCTGCCCCTTGCCTGCATTTCTTCTGCCTGTTCCATCAGTTCTCCTCTCCCGCTGCCCTTCCCCCCATGTTATTTGTTGTAATTTGGTTTTCTGGCATTCTGCTGGGTTTTATTTTTCTTGGCATCACATCTTTGGGGATTTCACTCACATCATTTCAGCCCAAATTTGCATTGACATCATTATGTTTCTCCTCTTCACACTGCCCACTCTTCCTGTGGAGCCAGTGCTGTCCCGATGCTCCCTGGCAGGGTCTGGGGACAGCACTCCCTGCCCTCATTGCAGGCTTTGCCTCCCGTGGCGTGCAGCTCCTCACGAGCACAGCCTGGCCTCGGGCGGGCTCAGCAGAGCCTGGTTCAGTGTTCCAGGGCTGAGATGGGGAAACACTCCCGAGCCTGAGACAGGAGCAGCTGCAGAAGCTGGGGCAGAGAGCTGCCCCTGGCTTTGCCCTGACAGATTCAGCACCTCCTTTTTGCCCTGTTTTCCTGGCCACAGGAATTCTGCTTCAGCACCTGAGGAGGAGAAGGAGCAGGATCCCACCTGCAGAGCTGCCCCAGCCCTGGGCCCAGCACAGGAAGGAGCTGGAGCTGCTGGAGCCAGGCCAGAGCAGGCACCAGGATGAGCAGAGGGATGGAGCAGCTCTGCTGGGAGGAAAGGCTGGCAGAGCTGGGATTGTTCAGCCTAGAGAGAAGTTTTGGGGTAACTTAATTGCAGCTTTCAAGTGCCTGAAAGGGCTGACAAGAAAGATGGAGAAAGACTGTTTACAAAAGCATTATTTACTGCTGGTATCTCCCTCCCATTCTGGTTTGTCACATCCCTGTGTGTCCCTGCCCAGACAATTTGTGCTGTGTTTATCTGGGGTGTTTTCCCAGGGCTGGATGTTAGTGTTGGCAAGGAAGGTGCCAGGGAGCTCCTCAGGCTGCCCAAGCACGTGCAGCAGGTGAGGTGCAGAAGGACAAACACCCTGCCTGTGGGGGACACTCCAACCAGCTTCGCTTTAGAGAGGTGTCACATGGGAATTTGGATCTGTCCTTGTGATGACAGCAACTGTTCCTGTCCATGGCAGTGAACTTCAGAGTTACCAGTCACAGAACCATAGAATCACAGCATGGCCTAGGTTGGAAGAGACCTTAAAGCCCATGCAGTGCCACCCCCTGTTGTGAGCAGGGACACCTGCCACTAGCCCAGGTTGCTCCAAATCTGTCCAACCTGGCCTTGGACACTTCCAGGTATGGGTCAGCCACAGCTTTTCTGGGTGCCAGTTCCTGGACTCTCTCCAGCAGCTCCAGCTCCTTCCTGTGCTGGGCCCACGGCTGGGGCAGCTCTGCAGGTGGGCTCTCACCTGAGTGGGGCAGAGGGGCAGAATCCCCTCTCCCCCTGCCCTCCTGCCCACACTGGGGCTCAGCCCAGGGCTGGGGTTCTGGTCAGGGCAGGTCCAGCTCCCACCCCCAGCACCCCCAGGTCTCTCTCCCAGGGCTGCTCCAGCTGCTCATTGCAGCCTGGACTGACCCCGGGGTTGTCCCCTGTCTCTCCTGCCAAGAGCACCCTGCCAGCCTGAGCCCTTGTGAGCACAAGCCAGGGATGGAGCCTCATCCCCAGATTCCAGCACTTGTGAGCTTGGCTGGAGACACCAGATTTTACCCTCAGTCAGAAAAAAAAAGGAGATGGAGGATGCATGGAGGGAGCCAAGAGGGAAAACATGATGAGACACCCGGTGCCACAGGAGGAGCTCCAGCATGGCATGTCTGAGCAGAACAGCACGTCCCTGTCGCACCCCATGTGCTGCAGCCAGCACTGAGGAGCACAGGGATCTGGGCACGGCACCTAACGGGGAACTGCAAGTCCCCACTTCCTCCAACACAGCCCAGATCCACATTTAGACTCTCTGGGAAATGCTGACTGAAAGGAGGCTGGCACGAAATTCCCATTTGCAGTCAGAGGGGTTTGGGGAAATCAATCTCTTTAGAGTCCTTTGGAAACCTCAGTCTGGTGGCTTTAAATATTTACTGTACTCCTGCACACCAGATGCCAAAATTGCAGGGTACATTCTCCCAGGCAGCCCATTGGTGCAGGCACTGTGAGGCTCCAAACCAGCCTGTAGAGGTGTTGATGAAAAACAGTCCTTAATATGATTGTGATTTGTAGTTGAAAATCTCTGAAGTGCTTTTGAATTTGGGGGAAAAAATCAGAAATAATTTTTGTGCCTGCAGAGCATTAGAGTCCTTCATGGTGGGACAAGGGCAGCCCACGCCTTGCCAGCTGTGCCCACCACCTCCTGCTGCACGGAGCAGCAACAGGAGTGCCGACCTGGGATCAGCCCCTGGTGCTCCTCTGGCTCTGTATGACTCAGCTGGGGAAACTGGGAAACAGAGGTGATGCTTGTCCTGCTGTGTGGGTAATGGCAGTGCCACTCAGAGGCTTTAACATGGCCAGAGGGAGCATTAGGTGTCTCTGGGATCCATCGTTTTTTCTCATAAATAACAGCAGGTGACATCTATTTTTCCCCTTTTGAAGATGCCTCTGATGTCCCTGCCTGCTTCAGGGAGAGCCCTTATTCAAACCCTAAAAATTCAACATGAGAGCACCTGAAAACCCTGCCAGGGCTCAGGGCAGCAAACCCTGCTGGGCATGGCTCGGGATGGACAAATCTCACCTGGTGCTGGGGGCTGAGTTTTGGTCTGCAGGGAGCAGGGCCTTGCTTCAGGTGGCCCTCAGGTGTGGTCAGAGCCCGGGTGTGCTGCCCAACCCACTGCCCAACCCACAGGACACTGCTGTGGGACACAGGGACACTGCTGTGGGACATGGGGACACTGCTGTGGAACAGAGATACACTGCTGTGGGACACTAGGACACTCCTGTGGGACATGGGGACACTGCTGTGGAACATGGGGACACTGCTGCGGGACATGGGGACACTGCTGCGAGACATGGGGACACTGCTGTGGGACATGTGGACACTGCTGTGGAACATGGGGACACTGCTGCGGGACATGGGGACACTGCTGTGGGACACTAGGACACTGCTGTGGGACATGGGGACACTGCTGCGGGACATGGGGACACTGCTGTGGGACACTAGGACACTGCTGTGGGACATGGGGACACTGCTGCGGGACATGGGGACACTGCTGTGGGACACTAGGACACTGCTGCGGGACACTAGGACACTGCTGCGGGACATGGGGACACTGCTGTGGTACACGGGAACACTGCTGCGGGACACGGGGACACTGCTGTGGGACACTAGGACACTGCTGCGGGACACGGGGACACTGCTGTGGGACACGGGAACACTGCTGCGGGACACGGGGACACTGCTGTGGGACACTAGGACACTGCTGCGGGACACGGGGATACTGCTGCGGGACACGGGGACACCACTGCAGGACACGGGGACACTGCTGCGGGACACGGGGACACTGCAGAGGTTTCCAGCTGGGTGGGTGGCTTTGTGCGAGCTCTGGCCTGGAGCCAGGGGTTTGTTTGGCCGGGCCAGCACGGCCTCAGCTGCTGCCTGAGCAGACAGCCTGGGAATGTCCCCCGAGGGGACAGGGCTGGGAATGTCCCCCGAGGGGACAGGGCTGGCAGGTCCTGCGGTTCAGGCTGGCTTTTCAGTGCAGTGTTTATTCCTGGCCATTGTAAAGCACCGCTGAAACCCAGCAGCCCCGCCCCACGAGCAGCTCTCCAGCGGTCTGTGCCCCCGGGCTCCAAACCACAGGGTCCAGTTCTGCAGCCCCCAGGGGCACCAGGATGGGCACACATAGTCCCATGGGCCAGTGACAGCTTGGCAGCCCTGCAGTCACTCACACTAGCACAGCTTGGGGGTAACTCACCCCCCTTTGCCCATGGGAGAGCACAAGAACAGCACCCCTGCCAGCTGTCCTGGGGCTTTTGGTGGCAGTGTCTGAGTGCAGATGTCAATGCTGAGCGGCCAGCTCCCCCCAGAAATGAGGCTCCTAAATATCAGCAGGGTGAAGCCTAAAGAAATGCCAGGCCTCGTTTAGCAGCCCTGAACTCCAGCAGGGTCACCCCGCCAGGATTTCCCACTTCAACTCGTACTAACAATGTTCTGCACATTTTTTTCCTCCAGTGCCACCTGAGACCAACAAAGGTTCATTGTTGCTCTGCGGGGTCCAGGGTATAATTTACAGGAGATGCATGTGGGAAATACCAGAACCATGAAATCAGCGAATCATGGAGTGGTTTGGGTTGGAAGGGACATAAAGGTCATCTCATTCTACCCCCTGCCATGGGCAGGGACACCTTCCATGAGCCCAGGTTGCTCCAAGCCCTTTCCAACCTTGGAGATTTCCAGGGATGGGGCAGCCACAGCTGCTCTGGGCAATAAATCCACAGCAAACCCACTGTGGATGCTGCTGTTCATATCTCCAACAGGTTTGCAAGCTGGAAAAGAAGGAAGAACCAGAATATAACATAAACATCTGGAGTGTAACACAGCGCCTGGTGAGTCCAGTGGGATGGGGGCTCAGTGACACAAACACAGGACTGTGCAAGGCTCTGACAGCTCCCACAGTCACTGAGGTACCCAAAAGCACCAACTGGACAACTCACTGACTCTGCTTCAAAGCCATGTTACTGATAAAAATGAAAAAGAAAGATTAAAAACCCCTCAGCAGTAAAACCCCAGCCTTGCTCAGCCTGGCTCTTCCAGCAGCACTGAAGGAAGGGAGATGCTGTAGACCCAGAGCTCTGCTGGAGCCCTGCCCATCCCCAAACCAGCTCCCCACCACTTTCCCAGCTCGCCGCCCAGCACCAGCAATCCCGGTCAGAATGCCAGAACTTCAAGCAAGGGGCAGAGTAAGAACCAGATTGGCACAGAAGGTGGAAACACCAGGGATGATGGCGAGCAGCATGAACCCAGAGACCTGCACCATGAGCTGCTGCAGTGTGGGGACAGGACCTGGGGCTGTGCCCCTGTAACCCCAGCAAAGGCAGAGCTTTTATAGGGAGGATCTGAGTGAGCCCTGCTCTTCAGTCAGGGCCCTTGGGTCCAGAGAACCAGGAAAAAAAATAACAGCCTTATAAAAGGCTAATTAGGGACAATCCTAGCTCCTCTATAGCCAATAAGTTTTGCTATTGACTATTATCAAGGCTAGATTTTACCCAAGGAGATTTCCTGTTAAAAAACAGCTTAATTAAAGTGGGTAGAAAGCCCTTGTAGGTCTCCCTACTCCCACACCAGCACCCCAGGCAGGCAAGTTCCAAACATGCTGCCTTCCAGACCTGAAACAGGGATCAAGGGGAGATAAAAGGGACAGGGAGAGCCCGGGGGCTCAGCTTACACATGGAGCAGGGAGATGGCTCCTTCCCACAGAGCTCAGCATCCTCCCCAGCCCAACATCCCATCCCGTTCCTTTACAAACAGCCCCCGCTCTTCCAGATCCTGTTCTCACTCTCCTCCAGTCCATCACTAGCTGCCCTCCCCCAGCAGCCCTGTATTTCTTTCTCTGATGTCTCCTCCTGCAGATATTTTAAGCCCCTGTGGTACCCAGCTCTTTGCAGCCGGATGGAAGCAGGAGGCTTCTCTCTCATCTGTCAGGGTAGATGCAAACCAGAGCCAGCAGGGTACAGGCTAGACAAACTGGGAGAGAGCTTTATATAACTGGAAAGAAAGAGCCAAATGCATCCTGGCCCTGCCACAGACTGGAGGGTTGGGATGTGCCAGGAGCTCTGCCTGTGGTGCCCTGGGTGGCAGCAGCCTGGGGGTTTGGGCTGGGGGTGCAGAGTTTCCTCCAGACCAGAGGAAACCATGTCTCACCTCCATTGTGAAAAAGCAGGAGCTCCCAAGGCTGGTATTGCCACAGGAGGTTGCTGCAAAGCTCAAGTTGGGTTGCTTGAATTCAGATTTGGAGGAGAGATTTTGTGTTAATCAAATGTGTGAGGCATTTCCCATTTAAATATCTGAAAAAGATGCTGACCAAGGGAACAATGTGACATGGGCAACATGGTCTGGGTCCAGAGGGGTCGGGAAACAGTGGAGCTGCTCCCAGGGTGTGAGCTCTGTGCTCAGTCCATTGTGACAAGCATCCACTGAGGGCAGAGCCTGGATCAAGTGCTGAACTGTCCGTGGGTGTAGAAAGAGCAATTCTTCAAACTTTGTTCCAAAGGACAGAAGGAAGGGAGCCCTACTTTGCAAGAGCACGAAATCCACTGTACAACATGGAGGTATCTCATACAAAGATACAGGAACAACTAATCCAGCTCCGATTTTACATAAACCAGGCATTTTTCCTGTTGCTTCCACAGAAGAGTCTTCCCTGCAATCTTTCTCAGTGCCATGCAGTTGGGCTGCTCGGACTTACACTGCTATAATGGCAATAAATTGCAAGAATGCAATAAATAAAGGTGGCTTGAATCGGGGGCTGAGCTGCTTAGTGCAGAAAGAGCAGCCAGGTGTCCTGGGAGAGGTGTGAGAGCCAGGCTTCGGGGAATCCAATGGTTTGTTTGGGATGAACATCCCACAAGACAGGAGTTTGGCTGGTCCCTGCACTGGCTGCTCCTGTGAGGAAGAGCAGGGACCTGGCAAGAGCAAGGACTTCTTGTAGCAGTGATGGCTCTTTCCAGGAAATATCCAGAAAACACCATTTCCTAACCTGGGCTGGGAGCTCAGAGAGACTTGAAAATACAAATTAATTGCTGGAAAGGAATGTGAAAATGACAGCTCTTTTTCTGCCTGGTGTTACAATTCACTGCTCTTCTCCCTCCTTTCATTAATTCCTGTGACTTCATACATTTGAGGAAAGCTCCCATTAGTCACAGTTGCTTTCCCTCTCATCCTTAGTGCCTTTCAGCAATAAGTCCAAGCTAACTGGTGCCCATGTAAAATAGATTTCATGATGGCAAGAATTTCCCTGAGTCTAACTACGATCTGAGCCTCGTTATATCTGAGTAGTGTTACCTCTCTCTGAGAGTCAGGGTCAGAATGCAGAACCTAATGATTTGGGACAGATACTTAATATCAAATAAATCCTTGCTCCAACTCCAGCATTTCCAGCTGCCAGTGAAGAGCACCAGGCCAGGAAGGAGCCCTGTCAGCAGGATGATCCCTTCCAATTAGCTGAAGATGATCTGGCAGGGAGTATCTGTGCACTGGGGAACTGAAGTCACCCCCAAAGGAGCACCAGCTGTCTCTGCCACCCCTTCTGAGCTCCAGACTGCCCCAGCCGTGGGCAGGAGGCGGCTCTTGGTACAACGAGCCCGGCAGCTTCCCCACCGTTTCAAAGGTCAAGGGTTCCTACGTGCAACCTCTGCAGACCACGTTTAATTCCAAAGCCTGCACGAGGGTTTGAAGTCTCCTTTTCCCCTTTCGCAGGCGTGAACAGATCCTGGTAAAAGCGAATAGAAAAGCACGGGCAGCTCAGCATCGGGAAACGAGGTGGGAAAAGCACCACGAACATCTGAGGAGCCAGCTCCCGTCACAGCTTGCCCGACACGCTCTGCTCCAGTGCGTTAGCGCTTGTACTTGGTCTGAGCACCGCGACTGCCCCTGCCCAGCTCCGCGGAGCGGCCGGACAGCGGAGCGGCCCCGTGGCGGTGCCAGGGGGCAGATCCGGGGGGCAGAGCCACGGGGCAGAGCCGGGGGGGCAGTGCCAAGGGGGCAGAGCCGGGGGACAGTGCTCGGAGCCTCCTCAGCTGCCTACCCTGCAGCAGAGCCAGCTGCCCGAGGCCGGCACTGTTGGCACACGGGAGGATGCGCTGGCTCCCGGCGTGGCACAGGCTGTCCCCCCGCCTGTCCCGCTGGCACCCAGCGCTGCGCTGGCGTCACACCCCGCTGGGCTCGGTGCCACCCCGGCAGATGGGCAGCGTGGCAGCGCTGCAGGAGCGGCGGGCGCATCCCTGGCGGGGTGTTAGGGCAGGATTTATGTTCAGGAATGTTAAACTAGGAGCTCCCGCAGGGTCCCGACCCCCCTGGAGAAGGAGCCGAGCCGCTAGGTGCGGGACAGGGCGAGCACTGTCAGCACCCCTATTGCCACCATCTCCCCAGTCCCGCTCCTCTGCTACAGAAATCACTGCCCCAAGTCTTGTAGCTCCTTGCCAAGAGCTCAGCCCTCCTCTGGAGGCAGCCACAGGCGCTCTTGAGGCTTCCACAACCAGGGAACGAGAGCATCCTTCCATGCTCTAGCTGAGTTTGCTGCAGACGGCTGCAGCTCCTCCTGACGCTGTGCAGGACATGTCTTGGCTGCTGCCAGTGCTGAAGCTGCTGCAGCTGAGGGCTGACCCCAAAATAACAACAGGGACATGCTGTGAAATTCTGAGATGAAACAACAATAAAAACCGTCTTTATTGCTATCACTAAAAGCACGAACAGCAGCACTTTGTTCAAGCTGAGCTCTAAAAGCAGGGCTTTAAAGCCTGCCCAGGGGGATACGTGCCAGCAGTACATGGCACCACAGCTTCCCCAGGTTCCTTCCTAAATACTGCACCCAGCATCTCGGGGACTGCCCAATGTTTTGCGTCCTTCTGCATGCTCTGTGTCAGTCTTGATTTGTGCAATAAAAACCAATTGGTTTTGAGTCCCTTTGTGCCAGTGTAGGGTTATTGGATTCCAGGAAAAAGGGGTAAACAAATACTGAGATTTCACAAACAAAATCGGCACCGAAGCTCTGAGGTGCTGCTTGCACCCACTCCCTGCCCGTGTTCTGTGCCCATTTGACCACATTGTTTGGTGAGTGGCAAGTGAAGATCTGCTGACAAGTCACACCAGAATCCCACTGGCAGGGAAGAGTGGCCCAGAGGCTTTGCTGAGCATTGGCACTTCATCTGGAATCTGTTCCATGTGTCCAGAGTTGTGCTGTCCTTGCCAGAGCTCTGCCAGTCCATGTGCCCACATCCTGGCTGCTTCCTTGCCAGCTGATTTTGGCCAGTGCAGAGCTGTCCCCTGGCTTTCTGTGTCATTGCTCCTCCTAACTCCTCCTGAAAACACTAGTGCTAATCTTCATCCTGAGGGTTTTACTGGAAAAAGGTGTCTTCCCTGCCCCAGGGAGCCACGGCCAAATGGCACAATACCCCAGATTATTTGTACCTGGTTTTTGTTTCCCGGACCACATGCCCCACTGTGTCTGTGTCACATCCCTTCTTCAGATGTTTCCATGTTTCTGAAGGAAAAGCCATGAACACCTCACACAGTATGTCCACTACTCTCTCGAAGTATAAGCAAATAAAATGAGGTTTTAATCCAAACTTTCCTGGTTCACTCAGTGCCTGCATGGATGGTTTTCAGTTTCCCAGTCTGGTTTTGAGGTCTTGTGGTGCACCAGGGACCAGTGGGCAGATATTCAGCAGCTCAGAGGGGAGCTTTATAGGAGAAGGAAAGGGGCAGAGGTGGGTGGGTCCTCTCCAGTTTCTCTTTTGTTACAGATAGGTAAAGCTTTACAAAGCCTTACCTACCTTACTTACCTTTATAAAGCCTTACCTATCACTAACACTCTTTGGAACTGTGAATTCCATCCCACTTCCCAGGGTCTCCTCTGGGAGAACAGAACAAGCTCCCCAATGCTGGGCTGAGTTAAGAGAAGAGCTGGGAGCATGGGTGAGGAGAGCAAGCCCAGCACAGTGATGCTCTGGGAAATCCCAGATCCAGGCTCCCGTGAGAAGAACAAGAGGCATTTGCCACTTCTACCAAAGTTTTGTGCAGTGCAGGAAATGAGTCAGGGTAATGAAATGTGCCCTGGTTTCCATTTTTGCTGGGAGGACAAGCAAGAGGAGTGGCACCACCATGCAGAGGGAGAAAAGCTGTCCCTGATAACTCTGCACAATTCAAGCCTCAGCTTTGCTCCTGTGCTTCAGCTTTGCTGATGTCTTCAGCTCCTAATTTTCATGCACTGTTACCCCAGGGGATTGAGGGGCAGAGGCAGCCCAAAAGGCAGGTCAGCTCTCAAAGGTTACACATGACTGATTAAAGGAAAAATCTTACTTCTTCCTGTCATGGTAGCTTGCAGTTCAACTTGTGCCATGGAGCTTGCACCGGGGTCATCCCTCAGCCAGGAATTCCTGCAGAGGTAGCAAAGCTCCTGAGAATGAGGAGCTGGAAGGAGCCTTGGCTTTGAGGTGGATGGAACCAAGAACCTTCTGGAATCACTGTGCTCCCTGCCAGCTGGATCCAAACATCTCTGGACTGGTCCTTTCATGCCTGCAGGAAATAAACACACTGCATACTCTCAGTGCCAATAACCCAACAGGCCACAACCCTAAAAGAGTATAACCAGGGCATCTTCCCATCTTCTAGAAAGCCACCAGCACCAGCACTCACTGTCATTCCCAGTGAAGATAGCCAGGAGGAACTGGGGGGTCTGACTGTTCCACTGAACATTTCCCAGGATGGCCCATCCCTCTCTCCCTATTTGACCACTGTGCTGCAAAGTTCCAGGCACTTTTGCCAGGTCTGTGAGCAGTCCCTGGCACAGACCCAGCTCCCATTCTCTGTGGATTTTACAGCTGCAGGTTCTGCTTTGCAGCCTCGCAGACATCGCACGGTGCTGGACTTGTGTCTGCTCTGGAGGCACCACTTGGGGAAGGCTGCTGAGCTCAGCTCTCTTGGATTTATTACATGGTCAGGCTCATAAAACAGGCTGTAAGCTCAGGTGCTTTAATTCAGGCTCCCCATTTGTCAGAAGGTTAAATCCTTGCTGAGCTCAGGGTCTGACACCCTGGAACAGCACAGTCAGCCCTGCTGGGGAGCCTGGAGTGGAGGGAGCCACCCCCTCACCCTGCAGTGCTTAATGGCCTTCGTCAGTCAAAATCCTCCTCATCACCACTCATGGAAACCCTGGAGTTTGGGGCTGGCAGGCCAGCACTGAGTCCTTACACAGGAATAATCCTCCAGGATATGGAATTTCCAAGCAATGAAAACAGCTGGGTACACTGAGACCTCAGGTGCAACTACAGGGAAGATTCAGCCCTGGGAATAATAATTTTGCCATTAAATATCCTCATTTCAAGCTGGTGGCTCTGCAGTTTGTGTCACTGTGGTCTGACCCCGTGTCTCTGCCAAGCCCCACTCAGAGCAGGCACACATCGTGCCGTGCTCCCGACAGCCACAGCCTTCAGGTGCCCTCAGAAATCAGGCTTGGGAGCTTTCAGGTCTTGTCCACAATATATTCTAGCTTTAATGATACTTGATTTAGTGTTAATAATTTTGCTAAAAGTTATTTAAGGAACTTCTGCTGTGCCTGCAGCTTTCTCTAGGGTCAGATGCCTCACACAACTTGTGTGAGTTGTGATGGCATCCAGACAACTGTTGTTTATCCTGTTGGTTTGAGGCTATCTTATTTATATTATTCCCAACTCCTCTTAGCTCCAGTTTTGCTTAGCTTTGTGCAATTGCATGACTTTCCCCTCCATTAAGAAATCTCATAGTAGAGAGAGAAGTTCAAACAAACCTAAATAATCACAGCACAACAAACACACAGCCGAGCAGGAGAGGAGAGAGTGTCATCCAACAGCAGGCATTGACTAGGAATTTATTAAAAGAACCCTGAATTAACCCAGAATTGAAGGGGGATTGCTTCCACTGTGCTTCTCCAGGAAGCTCCTTTGGGAACCTCCCTGTGACGCCATGAGGAAGGGTGAGAATTAACACAGGGAAAGGGGTGGGGACGTGGCACTGCTGTTTCATTACCATTTTTCCACTCTGTGCCCCCAAAGCAGCAGAGATGTCACTGCCAGGAAAGCAGCTTGGTGGGGAACAGTTTGCAAGTGTCCTTCTTTGCCATGCCAGAGTTTAATAATTTTCATTTCTTTGTGCCTAAAATTAGGAGGAAAAGTGGCCAAACCCCATCAGTTTGGGGAAAAAACACCCACACCCACCCAAGCAGATGGGTCTGTTTTTAGTTTATAATTAAACCCACCCTCCTGGCAGGGAGGGACAGCCTGCTTTTAACAGGGGAGGGAGCAGGAGATGCTCTCCAGGATGTTTTCCAGCAAAGGGGAGCCTCATTCCTGCTGAAGGGAGCGGGATGACGAAGCCGTGAGCAACTGGAGAGGGATTTGCTGCCCTCCCGGCACGCTCCATTATCCCGACAGCTGGAATGGCCTCATTTTAAACATGTTTAGCTTTTTGTCCCGAGGAGCACAAATCCCTGTGACTATGGTGCCATCTGTCCCTCCAAGTAGGGCCCTGGTGATGTCTCTGCTGTCCCTCCCCATGCTGACTGGGGCAGAGCCCTGTCACCAACCCGTGTGGGGACAGCCCTAATGAGAAAGGAATATTCCCAGATCCCAGATTTCCCAGGAGAGAGTGAGACAACCATCACTGGCGCACAAGGCCCACTGGAAGAGCTGTGCTGGCCTCTCCCAGGAGAGGGAATGTCCTTGGGAATGGGGCACAGCCAGAGGGGCTGCAGAGCCTGGCTCTGTGTGCCTGGAAAGTGCTGCCAGTGGGGATGGGCAGGCAGCAGAACGGCAGGGAAATGGCAAAAGAGGACAAGGGAGAAGGAAAAAAGAAAAAGGAGAAGGGGAAAGGGAAAAGGAAAAAGAGAAAAGGGAAAAAGAAGATGGAAAAGGGGAAAAAGAAAAGCAAAAAGAGAAAAGGAAAAGGGGAGAAGGGAAAAAAAAAAGGCAAAATAAAATAAACCAATATTCAAGTAAATTCTATTAAATTAAAGGCCCAGCAAGGCCAGCTGAGCTGACCAGCATCTGTCTCCCCCAGTCCCTAATGAAGCCACAGCCGAGAGATTGTTCCCTGTGGGATGTGGCCCCGTGAGAGCCCCTGCCCAGGCACCAGTGCTCAGCCACCTCCAGCCTGGTTTTGTACGGGCTGGGGGTTTGCAGCCACAGCCACGGGGCTGTGCTGCTGCCCAGGGCACACCAGGCAGGGATGGGCTTTGGGAAGTGAGCCCCGGGCACACAGGACATGCCAGCCTGGTCCCTGCTGGGTGACACTGCTGTGCTCTACAGAGAAACACTCAAAAATTGTACCCTAGGAGCCCAAATTTCCTGAAGGAGAGCAAGAAAATCAGATTTCCCTCCTGGCTACAAAGGCTCATCCACCGATTCCCCTTTCCAAGACTAGCTTGGAAACCCAAGGGTACAAGAGTGCCTTTGGCAAGAGACTGCCTGAAATGTGTGGAGGGCTTTTCTCTAAATTTTCAACATGTTTTTTTAATTCTAAGCAAAACATCTGGAGTCTCCTTCTACCTCATGAACCTTGCTCTGCTGCTTGACTTTTAAGTCAAATATTTCTCCTGGAGAATGCACTTGGGTTAAAACAACTGAATTATTGAGGTGCACAAGTGTCCTCCTGCTTCTGGATGAGCGATGTCCACAGTGCCCCAAATCCCTGGCACCGACTGCAGCGGTGAGACAGGAAAATTCATCCCACCTCGTCATCCCCACGCCTCCCCATTCCCGCAGCTCCCGAAGCCGGTGCCCTCTCCCACCTGGGAAGGGCTGAGGCAGAGCATCCCTGCGGCAATTACAGCCAGGAGATAACACCTCATTTGCAACGTTGTCTTAAATTGACAACTACGTGTGAAACAAGATAACAGCTTGTACTAATGAAGGTGTAATTTAAAAACTGGCGGGGCTAACAGAGCTTTAAATGCGGCAGAAGAGCCCGAGAAAGGCAGATGAGGGCTCCGTGTGCCTATCCCCCGTCACAGCTGTCCCCAGAACCCGCCTGGCTCCCGTTACCGCCGCTGCTCCTGCTCTGAATTGAAACTGATCAGTTTAAGACAATCTCTGAATTTCTAATGAGGTGATTAGCTCCAGAAAGGATTTCCTTGCAGAACACTTCATTGCTGTTTTGCTCACTGTCAGGCATCAGAATAAGGACCCATACCTGCATATTAATAGCAGCATTAGGTGCTAGTGCAGCTGCTTTATCAGGGATGTTATCACTCCCCTGAAATAATTGACGTGGAAAAGCCCCATAGTTTTATTTTGCGTGAAACGAAATGTTCCAATTCCCCAGGTTTTGTCTTCAAAACCTGAAGTGTTTTTTATCATTTCTGGAATGCAGAATAACAACAGAAGAATTTCCCTTAAATCAAAAGCTGGATCTCTTCCAAGTCATTTAACTTCCAAAATTTTGAATTCCTTTCTAAAAAAAAAAAAAAATTAAAAATGCAAGCGATTCAGTCTGAGCACTTCTAATGAGAATATCACAATTATACTTGGATTGCCACACGGGATTTCTCCTTATAGCAGCTTGATTCATGGGGGAAATTAACTTGTTTAAAAGTAACAGGTTTTAATAGTTCTGCTGACTCTTCTCCTTGCATTCGAGCTGGAATCTGCTTTGGCACACCAGGTCCTGACACTGGATGAGCTCCCTGCTCCACGCCTGCATCATTCCAGCAAGTGGATCTTGCCCACAGCCTGTTGCAGCAACACAGCTCATACCAAGGCGGCCACTCTAATTGTTAAAAGAAAAAAAATCAAACAGAAAAACTACTTAAAGTCATAAAAACTTCCAAAGTCAGCACTTGAAGAAATGTGAAATGCAATGAATTAACGAGAGAGAATGAATCATTAAAATTCCATCACCGTGGTGTGTTCCTGATCGCGTCTCCCGTAATATTCTCACAGTCTGAACAATTGATTAAGAAAAACACCACTGCACACTAAAAATTGGGGATGGTTAAGAAGAAACAGGATTAGCAAAGTCTTACAGGAAAGGTCAATTATTTCTCCCAATTTATTGCTAACCTGACATCTGTAAACAAATCACTGGGGGAACTCCCCGAAGACTACACTGTGTCCAACAAGACATTCTAATTAATGAGGATGCTCCATGCAAACACAAACACAGGGAGAGAGATAATATCTAAACCCAGCCCTTAAAAGATGCAGTGGAAATGTTTTCCAGACGTTGTGGGAGATCAATAAAGGGGAAGAAGGTTCAGGAGAGTTGGAATTTGCCACAGGGTAAAGGCGAATAATCTTTGTGGTTATCAGAGCTAAGATGGCAAAATGAATTAAATGAGTTTAGAGAGGGCTTAGTGAGACTGACTTAAAAATGAGAGAGAATTGGCTTAAAAACGGTGGAGGGCTGTGATCATCCCTTGTGCTCCATGGTGGCAGAGGCTGAGCCAGGATTTTCCATGCCCAGCCTGGCTTTAGATGCTCTTGAAATCAGCCAGAGCCTCACTGACCTTTGGTGTCTCTGGAGGCCAAGCCATTGAGCTTGGGGAGCTCTCCAAGGAGGTCCCTGCTCCTACCATTGTTCCAGCCAAGCTCCCAGACCCAAAGGTTGGGTTTTCCTCCTCTCTGGCTGCCAGTTTGCAGCCGTGCACCTTGGTGGCATCCCTTGCACCGGCCAAATCCGCCAGCGGCCGGGCAAAATGCCTCCCCCAGGGCCCTCGGTGAGCAAAGCTGGATAGAGGCAGCTCATATTAAAGATTCCTCTTCATCAGCATCCCAATGATTAAATATGTATAGAGGCATCTGAGATCCAATTTATTTCTTTTGTGTTGTAAATTCCTTTTCTCGTTGGCGCTTTTTTTTTTTTTTTGAGCTGCTTGTAATTAAGACCTTCAGACAGAGCTCAGCAGGGCTGGAAAGCAGCCATGCTCCTGTTTTATCCCACCCGTTGCAAATGCATTCCCCTCTCTTAGTCAACCAAAAGATTCTTCTTTATTCAGCCTGGTAATGACTTGATTTCCTTCTCTCTTAATGAACACAGTGACACTGCATTGAGTCACTCATGTACAACTTGGTGTTTTTTCCCTCCCTTTGGAAAGCTTTCAAAATATTTATAAATTTTAAAAGACACAGAGAAAGAAAATAAAGTTGCATTGTCTTTATCTGTGCTGCCCCTTCTCTCTCTCATCTGCAGAAACTGAAATTGATCCCGTTGTCCAGGCTGCAGTGGGGCTGCCAGAGTGGTGGCAGTGTCCCCTGCCCCCTCTGCTCATCCCTCCTGCCAACCAGCACTTCCAGGGGACAGGCAGGGCTGCATGAGGTGCAGGTAAGGATTGTCAGACCCAGGTAAGGGTTCCCAGACACAGGTAAGGACTGACAGACACAGGTGAGGACTATGACACCTGGTGCCTGTCAAGAGGAGACTCCACAGGAAGCATTTGGAGGAGAAGGAATTCCCTGCAAGTTCCGAGCAGATTTACCAGCGACTGCTGCAGGGTTCTGGAAGGGAGAAGCCTTTGGCTGAATCATGCTCTGTGGGTGTGGATGGACTGGATGGACCTTCAGGTCTGATCCAGCTCTTCCCTCATGCCATGGGAGACTCAGCACCTGGAGCAGACCTGAACCCTCAATGCCCAGCTGCAAAGCCCAGAGCTCAGGTCTCCAGCAGGGCTGTGGCACTGGGGCAGTGTGACCCTCACATGAATGGGGTCCCCAGCACGGTGTCAGCCTGGGCAGACACCTCCCTCAGCGAGGGGGTTCCCCTCTCTGCTCACGCTCAAGACAAGCAGTGGGGGGGCTATTCCCATTCCCTGTGCCCCACACTGCGAGGGAAGGGGCAGCCCGACACAGCCCATGGCTCCCAGCAAACCAGGCCACTCCAAAGCCCAGCATGCTTCACCTCCCGGGTCCAGTCGGTGTGCCAGGGCTCTTGGCTCTCACCCAGCAGGGGCTCCCAGCTCCCTCTGTGCCAGCCCCTTCGAAATTTGCCAGCAGAGGCATCGCTCCCTCCCACGGCCCTGCAGCGAGGAGTGACTCCCTCCAGATGGCTGTAAAGGTTAGCAAGGAATTTATTTGGAGTTACATACAAATCAAAATCAGATTGTCTTTTTTTTTTTTTTCCAAGAGGGAACAAAACCAACCACAATTTCAAGCCCACACAGGCAGTGCAGCCTTCCAAGGTGGTTCAGTTGCCATAGACAACTGCAGGCAGCCGTGCTGTCATGCTGAGCCCGTGGGGACCCGCTGTGAGTCAGGGGCCAGGGGTGAGCCACGCTCCCGTCCCTCCACTGGCACCCACTCCAGCCCCATCCTCATCCCCCTCCTGGGATGAACTGAGTGCCCAGGTGCCCTCCCACAGCATTTTGGAACAGTGGTGTCTGGCCCCATGTGGCCGTGGCTGGTGGAGATGGGCGACCCAGGTGGCATCTGAAGGGGAGGGGGCTCCTCCCCAGAGTACTGAAAAATGGTGGAGCTGGAGATTTAGGGCAGAATCTGAAATCTGATGGTGGTTTCGCCATCCATCATGGACACTCGGCTTGCAGCTGCCAGGGACAGAGCTCTGTCCCTGTTGCTCTGCTCCATCTTCCTCCAGTCCCCACAGGAAATCATCATCCCATCCACAAAACCTTGCTATGGCCAGTCAAGGGGCTTCTTGGGCTGGCCTCACCACCCCTCTGGCCAACAGCTTATCCATCACTTCTGGGGGACCAGAACCACCAAACTCGGGTTTAGTCTGCAAATCACCCCGCACATCTCTGGGCTCTGAGTGAAAAGGGATTTTTTGTTGCCCTTCAAGGCTGACTGGCAGAGCCCGGAGTCTGTGGTACTGCAGAGGACCCGAGTGGAAACTGCTGTGGATTTGGAAAAAAGGGAAATTTGTGTGTGAAAGCTCCAGGAGAAACACCACACATGCTATGATAACCACCTGTATCCATAACACCAGGACAGGTGTCCCAGCAAGGACACTGGGAAGCCCCAGGAATCAGTTTGTAGGAGAGCTGGGTGTGGATGAACAGCTCACCAACAAAGACCAGCAGCTGCAGCAGCACCTGATCTCTCTGGGGAATGGTGCTACAGCAGCTCTTGGGGGCTTTCCTGACAGTGACAGCCCATCTGCATTCCAGGCAGAGACATCCTGGGTTCCCCAGGGCTGTGACATCAATTGTAGATGTGGATGGAGTTGTTTTACCAGCCTGGTAAACTTCCCCAACATCTTTAACAAAATAAGTTTTTGGAAGTTTCAGGTAGAATTGATGTCAGATATGGAAAGGTCACTGTGGATATTACCAGCCACAAAGAAAATGTTACACTCAAATGGGACCAACACTGTGATAAATCACAGCAGACCCCCTCTGCTCCCCTCAGCTGAGACCCCACCTGCAGAGTTGCCTCCAGCTCTGGGATGCCCAACAGCAGCAGGATGTGGAGCTGCTGGAGAGAGTCCAGAGGAGGCTACGGAGCTGCTTTAAGGGCTGGAGCCCCTCTGCCATGGAGCCAGGCTGGGAGAGCTGGGGGTGCTCACCTGGAGAAGGGAAAGCTCCAGGGAGAGCTCATAGCCCCTTGCAGGGCCTGAAGGGGCTCCAGGAGAGCTGGAGAGGGACTGGGGACAAGGGATGGAGAGACAGGACACAGGGAATGGCCTCCCACTGCCAGAGGGCAGGGATGGATGGGATATTGGGAATCAGGAATTGTTCCCTGTGAGGGTGGGGAGGCCCTGGCACAGGGTGCCCAGAGGAGCTCTGGCTGCCCCTGCATCCCTGGAAGTGTCCAGGTTGGATGGGGCTTGGAGCAGCCTGGGAGAGTTGAAGGTTGTCCCTGCCATGGCAGGAGCAGCCTGGGACAGTTGAAGGTTGTCCCTGCCCATGGCAGGCGTCATGGTCCTTAAGGTCCCTTCCATGCCAACCCATTTTGTGATAAAGGGTGATGGGATGCTGGCAGGTGTCAGTCATTGTCCTGCTGCAGTCCCAGCAGATGCAGCACGAAGGGTGGCTCAGAAGCGCAGAACTTCCCCATTTTTTTGCCCAGGTTGCTCTGCAGGCCTGGCTGAGGTGGCTGTTGGAGCAGTGACATGTCACTTGTCACTTTACACAGACAGAAATGTGGAGAGCACAGAGGCTAGACTGTGGCTTGGGGAGAGGAAGATGAAGAACATTTCTTCCCCCCCACCCAGAGAAAGTTGATTTATCATCAGCTTCCCAGGGATTCCCCTGGGCTTATAAGTGAGATAAAAGGAAATGGAGAGGCTTTATTCTGGTTTGCACCCTCCCAGCTCTGTGGGGGCTCGAGGCATCACCTGACATTTTAAGAGGAGTACTTCTGGTCAGATTGAATCCTGCCATTCTTGCTACAGGGCCTCAGTGGTCAAATAAAGCCAATGCCAGAGCTACTTGGATGGAATGTGACTCTCCAGCCTCCCTTTTAGGTGCCAGTATGGGAAACAAATGCATCCATCCCACCCTGGATACAGCTGCTCTGCACTGTAAACCTTGCAAGTCCAAGGCAGACCCTCCAAACAGCCAATATATGTTCACCTGGAAATTTCTAAAGCTGTTTAACAGCATCTGGATCCCATGTTTTCCATAGCTGAGTAGGAAAAAGCAGGAGGAGGAGCTGCAGTTAGCTATTATCAATAATAGGAATGAGCACACCACGTGCCACATTAGGAATGTGCCTACAAAATGTGTTCCTGGGCTGTACATTCACAATATGTGTGGCTTCTTTTTTAGCATCGATGTGCAGCAGAATCCAAAATCTGTGTGGTTTTTTCCCCTCAAGCCTGTCCTGTTACCCAAATTGCTTTGGCTTCAAACATTGGTTCCCTCGGGCGTCTGTTATTCGCAGCCTTCCCGGTGCCAACTGAACAGCTTCCAGGAGCTCTGATGTCTCTCTTTTTATTTTATTTTTTTAATACTGTGAATCACTTTATTCCATCCACCTTCTGGAGCAATTCCCTGGAGAGTACCAATTCTGACGAGCATCTGCTCGAGCAGGAAAGCCACGGCCATCCCTCCACTGGAATTTTTCACTCTTTATGGTCATTAAAGGCTCTTCAATCCCATTTACTTATGAATCTTGGGGGTAATGTATCAAAACAAGTTGTCCCTGCAGATATCTGTCACTTGGGTTGCCTGGAGCCTGTCCCCACTGCTCCCAGATGCTGATGCCCACCAGGACCATGGGCAGCCACATGGATTCTTCTCTCCCATCCCTTTCCATGGGTCACAGTTTTTCTGTGAGTACATGAGTCTCCCCAAAATTTCTCCTAGACCTTATATGGAGGCTCCCTGGGAGAGGAAGGGAGTGGAGAGTTAAATGAAAGCTTTTTGTTAATGCTTCCAAATTATTTAGGATATTAAGGACAAGGAGTGACCGTGAGGAATTGCAGAAGGACCTTGAAGTGAGCGACTGGCCAAGAAAGTGACAGGAGAAATGCAGTGCGGATAAATAGCGGCGCATGTGGGAGAAGCCATCCCCAACTTCAGAAAGAAAATGATGGGCTCTGAGCTGACTATTAACTCTCAGGAACAAGATCTCAGGGTTATAATAGATAGTTCTCCGAAAACATCAGCTCATTGCTCAGCAGAGATAAAAGAAAAAATGCATCTCGAATGTTAGGGATTACTCAGAGAAGAACAGAGCAAAACAGCCCCAATCACGCTGCCACTGGATAAATTCCCGGTGCACCCACACACCGAGCAGTGCACAGGTGGAAAGGGATGTAGTAAAGCTGCAAAGGCTTCGAAGAAAGGTGGGAAGGATGATTAAACATGCTGACTGCATTTAGGAGAGGCAATGAGGATGCAGGTGGGGAGCTCCAAGGCTTCCATCCGTGGTGATGAGCCTTTCCCACCCACTGGGAGACAGCAGCAGCTCCTCATCAGAGGGTGATCCAAACCCACACAGGTGTTCCCCTGGGTTTTGGGTTGGTGTTTCTGCCCCCTTCTCTTACAGGGAATCAATGGCCACCACACCTGGCACCATTGGCACTGTGTGTCCCCCATGCTGGGCAGGCAGCGTGGGCACTGGGGAAGAGGAACTGGAGCAGTTTGGCAAAAAGCAGGCAATGGATGCCAAAATAAAATTTAAAAAAAAGGGGAGAAAGATCTAGCTTCACCTTCTGTTCTTGTGATTCTTCTGTGCAAGCAAATCTGGTGGGAGGAGGAAAAGGAAAAAAGGCAGAAATCCAGCCAAGTGATGGAGAAAGGAATGTTGCACTGGAAGGAAAAAAAAACAACCAAAATATTTTGAGGCTAAAGCCATCCACCCCCATTTGAAATGCCCAAGTCCAAAACCCTCTTCCAGCCCTGACTCTTGGGTCTACCAGACACTGGGGGAATTTTCATCTTTCCAGAGGGGGAGGATGAGACCCAACACCAAACAGCTCCTGGCATTTGGGGTGAGGCAGCAGGGGGCTGAGATGAGAGCAGGAGAGCGAGAAGGATGAGAGCAAGGGCACACTTGTGCAAAGGGAACACTTTTGCAAAGCAGCACTAAGGAGGACAAATCCCCCCTGAGGCCACACCTGGGGCCTTGTCCCCAGCCAGCTGTCATGGCCCTGGAGCACCACATGCATTGCCACTGCTGCTGCCAGCACACTGAATTATCAGTGAACACAGGTTCCTTTTGCCAGGGGAGAAACAGGTACTGAGCATGAACGTGTGTATGAGGGGATAGCCGAAAGCAGAATTTTTGCAGGATTGGGCTTATCTGCTGCTGGCAGGTTGGAGCTGCCCTAAGGAAGGACTGGGATTGCCAGGGAGTAGGAACTGGAGGCCTCCAAAGAGTCTCCCTTCTGCTGAGTGTGACACAAGGAACGAGACACGCCTTGCCTTGACTGTTGTGCACAGCTAGAGAAAGCAGGTGTTGGAGAGAAAAAGAGAGATGCAGGAGTGAGAGCCATGCCCCAGAACACCCCTCTGATCAGGGGCATGGACAGTCCCAGCCTGGCACTCTGCTGTTCCCTGGCCTTTAAATAAAGCATCCCCAAGGTCCTCCTTTCCAAGCTCAGGCACTACTGGGGTCCCTCTGCCAAGGACAGAAGAGTCCTGTGGAACACTGGTGCCATTCCCAGCTCTGGAGGGCTGGGTAGAACACACATCTTCATTTGGGATGCATGGGGCAGCCAGGGATATTTATTGCTGAGGCACTGTCTGGTCCCAGCATAGAGCCCATGTGCTCACAGGGCAGCAGGACAAGGGCTGCCCACTCTGCCCTTCACAGGGGCATCTTCATCCATTTCCATTATTCCTTCCTCAGATCCCTTCCGGAATCCCCGGGGCTGCCGAGGAGGAATCACGGCTAACAAGAAATTACAGCAAAGTCACTTTGTCCCTGTATAAATTATTAATTTTCATCTCGTGAAGGAATAATAGACTCCTCTGCACAGAAGTCTTGGCCCTCAGACAGAGTGTCCTTGTGGATGCAGGGACTTGATTCACCCTGCTTGGAGAAATTTCCAGCATTTCACCGTATTCTGGAGCAGGGCAGAAATTCCCACCCACTTCTAGCTCTATCTAACTTCCTACCAAAACAAGTTTCTTGTGCTTGGAGTGAGTTACCTCCCCTCGGCCTCCTCCTGCCAGAGGCCTGCTCTGAAATGGAGGAAGGTCCTGTGGGAGAATGTGCTCCTTGCTGTGCAGAGTCCTGTGAGGACACAGGGACATTTGCTGTGCTCCCCCTGCCCTGTGTCCCCTCTGTGGCAGCAGTGCCCTGCAGGACACTCTGGGGTGGCACTGAGGAGGAGCTGGGCTGGTGGAACTGGGCTGCAGGGCTGGTGTGGGGGTGGGATGGAGGCAGGCAGGGCCTGTGGAGCTACAGCTCACTCAGGGCGGTTCAGCTGGAAACCCCAAACTAAAATCAGGTGACTAAACCCACCCAGAGCCTGTAAAAAGCCTCACTGCCCTCAACCCCAGAGTAAGCTGGGCTATCAGTTCACCTTTCCTGGCTCACTTGCAGGATTTATGGCTTTAATCAGATCTGTGGGGTGAGCACAGGACAAGCAGCAGCTCTCTCTGGTTCATGTCTGGAGTGTGGCAGGAGGGAGGAATCACAGCCCTGCTCAGCATGACGGGGACAAAGGAAAATCCAGACATCCTCTTCCAAGCAGTGCTGCCCCAGGGCCAGGTTGCCCTTGGCTGCCTCATCACGGGCAGGGACCCAGGATCGTCCTCACTCCCCCTCCTTTGGCAAAATTCTTTAATTACCAGGGTCCATTCACAGAACTGTCTCACTTTACCCCTGTGTCTCTACACCCCCCCATTTTTTCTGTTTCTTGGGGGTTTCACAGGGATGAATATGGGATTAGGAGTGAGGCACTGTGAGCTGAACTGAACATGTTACTTAATGAACTGTATGAAATATTAAACCATGCCTGATATGAAGCACGGTGAATTCTGTAAGAAAGAATATATTACACGTGGGGAGGACTGAAGATAATCCAATCTAATGAATGGATTTAGAATCAGGACACAGTGAGCTTAGAGGAGTTAAGTTTGGTTCATTGTGAGGCTGAATTGTGTGTGACGGCTGTTCAGGGCAGGTTCCACTGTTGCGTGTTTTCTCCTGTTGTGAATGACATTATTGTATTTTTCCATTTAACATAAATCTATTTTTCGGAAGGCTGCTTCCACCCGAATGGCATCAGCAGACCTCATTAATCATGGTGCTCTCAATCACTCAGAATTATTTAGAACCTCTTTTGTATGTCTCTGGCACTTTCCCCATTTATGATTAATCTTAAACTAAACCAACTAAATAAATAAAACTGCAAGGATCCAAAGAGCATCCCTGTGAAGATCTTATTTAAGCAAGACATGTTGACAGCTTAGGAGGTTGGGAAGTTTTAGGAGGTGGAAAGAAGCTTTTTAGTCCAAAGAGGAGGCTGAGCTTGGAAAGGAGTTGAAGCCCTGATCTCAGTGGGGCCTTCTATATTTTGGGATTGATTCCCTTGGTCCCAGCCCATTCAATTTGGTCCTGAGCCTCTTCTACACCTACAGGAGACACCTCATGGGCCATGGTGGCCCTCTGCTGTGGGGTGGCTTGTGCCAAGGATGGGGCATGGAGCAGCCTTATGGGCTCTGCTCTGGGTTTCCTCACCAGGGCTGGATGCCAAACTGAGCCAACCTACTCAGGAGAAAAGAGACAACACCACTGCTCTGGCATGTCTGTACCTCTCTGTTTCTCAGGTGACAATTGCTATGGCAATGCCACCCCCTGCCACCTGTGAGGAGCCAGCTACGCCCCAGCAGAGCCATCCCTCCAGGTGCTTCTCCAGAAAAATCCAGGAAATCTCCAGCTGGACTACTGGATGTGCAACAGCACCACTGTTTCTGCAGCCAGAGCAGTGATGGTGAAAGGTGAAGGAATTAAAAGCTGGAATGTGTCGGTGATGCAGAGAGATGGGGAAGACTGATGGTCATCAGAATCCAAATTTATTGTGAACTACAAACACTTATATACTGTTTCAGGAAGGTTAGCAATGTTTTACTCCAATGGTTGGGTTAAAATCACATACACAAACTTATGCATATTAAAACATATCTTGCTTGCAGAGTTAATGAAGTTTTCCTTTTCCAGTAAACCTGCCTGATTGAATCTTCTTGCAATCTTGATTCAGTTCTTGAAGTTCTGTTTGCTCCTGCCAAGGCATCCTGTTACCAAATCTCTTATGTTAACCAGGTCCAAACTCCTACAGGAATGGGCTGTGCACTAGACAGAGCCAAAATCCTACCTGGAACCTCCTGGCAGAGACACACCTGGAGCTGGAGAGAGTTGGAAAGAGTAAATTCCCAGTGTCACGGCCAGGGCATGCTGCAGTGAGCAAGATGAACGTATGCACGTTAGAGAGTCATTCCCTGATGGAAATCCCAGGGTGTTTGATGAAGCATGCCAACAGCACATACTTTAACCCAAATCCTACATCTTTGTATTAGCTGGTGATGAATTTTTATTGCTGTTATCCACATCTATATTTGGGGCTTAGAAATAGCATCCATGTGAGTCACAGCCACCAAGACTCTGAGTTTCCTGTCCCCCCCAACACGTTTCCCATCCCCTGCACAATGTGGGGATGCCGTGTGCTCCTGCAGAGCTGCCCAAGGAGCCAGCCTTGGCAAACAGCAGATTAAATCATGTACTCACCAGGTGTGGGGAACCAGGGCTAAAACAATGAGCTGGTGTAGGGCAAACCCACAAGGATTGCTTTAAACGTGCAGCATGGGGCAATCTCTGAGGAAAGGCAGCTGCTCTGCCTCCTTTCCCAGGGTACAGCATCCCTCTGCTGCTCAGCTGGCTGTGGCTCTCACTAATAAACTAATTGATTCAGCTTGGCTGTCCAGAGGTCTGGGTAATTTCAATATTGAAGCTCAGCTGTAATTAATTCAGTCAATACAGTCAACACAATCATGGGTGAGCAGGGACAGCAGTGCTTGAGTCCCTCATCCGGGCAGAGTGCAGAGAGGGAGACACTGCACAGCTCCAAGGTGGAGAAAATACCCCAGAAAAGCTTGGCTATGACACCAGGGACCCCTATCTACCAAAAAAACATCCACAGGACCCCAAAGAACAGAGACACCCCTGTAGCCCAACTTGAACAATGAGCACATGCTTTGTTTGAAGTGGTAACTTTAGAGTTTGGGGGCAAAATAATTTAAAATTCAACAACTTAATAGCCCTAAAATGGGGGGAAATAGGCAAGTGCCCTTGTGGGGACCCTACCCAGGCAGATCCTGATTGCCACATTTTCCCCTGCCAGGTGCAGGGAATTGTCCCAGGAGCATGAGGTCACCCTGAGCATCCAGGAGGGCAGGGCAGGAGTTGAACGAGTGTCTGTCATTTCTGGAATATGACTCCTGAGCCAGGAGATGGATTTCCTGGAGCCTGGTGAAGCCCTGGGCGCTGGGCCTGTGTAACACCAGTATCACATCTTGGAGCAGCTCAGCACAGGGAGGAGGAAGGACTTTTGCTGGGAGGCATAAAGGCATCTAATAAATAGTGGAGGGCAGTGTTATTACTTTTTTATCTTATGGAGTCAGACCAGCTTATGAAAGCCAGGCTGGTGCAGAATGCTAATGGGGCAGCCTTGGCAGGATGGAGTTATGGTTCCAGCCTCACATGAGAGTGAACCTCCCTCCCCTGATGTGCAAGAGCCTGTCTCTTTACAGCGACTCTGCTCCTGCCCCAGAGCATGCCTGGCCACTGGGTAGAGCCTCTTCCCAGTTCCTTCTCTGGTTATTACTCCTCTGATAAATACCAAGGACAATGGAGAGCCTCAAGAGGCTGGGACAGGTGGCTGGGACTGAACGTGACACGTGCTGAGTGAGAAGTGGCTTGTCCTGCCATGTGAAACCACCATGATAATGGCCAACAACCACGGACTGGGAACC
This sequence comes from Leptocoma aspasia, assembly GCA_013399835.1. Taxonomy (NCBI): domain Eukaryota; kingdom Metazoa; phylum Chordata; class Aves; order Passeriformes; family Nectariniidae; genus Leptocoma; species Leptocoma aspasia. Next base: position 455,696 of record VXAX01002192.1, read on the forward strand.
CCTCTGTCTTGTTATCTCACCCTGGTGATGTATCTCTTTGTCTCATGAGACAGGGAAGGGGGTTTCTGGAGGCCAAGGGTGGTGCCCACCATCACAGGAGGTGGTTGTGCCTTGCCCTACCCTGGCTGGGCTAACACATGCTGCACTGAGCCCTGTGTGGGGTGCCAGCTCTGGGAGATGCCCTAAATCCCTGGCAAAGGCAATGCACTCAAGCGATTAATGCTTCTTTTCTTGCTTAGATGAAGAGGAGCAAATGCAACAACAGAGGAAGTACAACAGAGCAGCTGTGAGGAGGCATTGGGGAGGCTGGGAAGCAGAAAGAAGCAAACAATCAGGTGTTTGGCATGAGAATGTTCCGAAGTTCCACCAAAGGTAAAACATCAAAGGCTGACTTGCAAAAACCTCCCTTTCACTTTGACAGTTCCCTGCAACGCTGTGGGTAACAGCCCTCACTGTGCCTGGCACTGGAACATCAGCGCCTTGGGGGTGTTTTGCTCAGAGTCTGGGCAGCAGAACAACAGGAAAGGGCAGCAAATGTGTTCTGACTTCAGTGCTGCTGCCATCCCCTGGCTCCCCGCCTCCTGTGCAGGATGGGGCCCTCAGCTCAGAGCCTTTCATCACACAGGCTGAGTTCAGATAATTCCCCAGACCTGCTTTTGACAAACCACTCTTGCAGTGTGCTGGAAGGGTACAGAGGGTAGAAGGCACTATATTAGGAACCTGCAGAGAGAAAAATACTTTGTTTATCTACACAGGACGCACAGCTGATCCTCAGCAGTGTCACCATGGCCCTGTGCTGGCGCTGGCCGAGGTGACACTCCTGTCATTGCAGGACCAGCCTGGCCCTACACACTCAGAGCCACAGCATCAGCTTTTCCATGGCAGCATGTCCCCAACAGTGCAAATTGGAGCTGTGGGTGGTGCTGGCAGGGACAAGGTTACACAGGGGTTTGCAGTGTCACTGCTGGCACTCAGGTGCCCCATACCCACAGCACGGTGCTGGCTCCTGTCTGTGACTGTCCCTGCCTCACAGAGCCCTTCGCTGGCCCCAGGGACGTCCCAGGCTCCTGGCACTGATGCTCTCTGCTATCTCCCTCAGGACACAAGCTAATGCCAGCTGCAGGGACAATTGTCTATCAGCCTAGAGGGATTGCAGGGCTGCTGTGGAAGCACTGTCACCCCCCCAAGAGATTTTGCCTCCTTCCTTTGTATGCATGGCACACACCAGTCAGCAGGGCTATTTTTCTAATTATTAGATTTTATTGGAAATCAATAAGCAAATAAGATGATTTTTTGGTCCTAATACCCCCATAGCTCTTCTTGCAGGGCCCAGGTATTACCAAGCCCACTCTGAGAATCTTCCAGCATGGTGATAGATAGTCCCTGCCTAACTGTTCAGGATGTTTGCTGGGACATGGCGGTGGATTAAGTAGTGAGGGGTTAACCCTGATGTGCAGATGAAGCCCAAGGCAATTATCCCCTGAGCTCTGCAGGAATTGGGGTGCTGGGTTTTCTACAAGCCCCACTGCTTGCTCAGAAGAACTCGTGAACATCTCTCACTCTGAGAGCCGCCTCAATTGCCTCTTAATTTGAGCCCTGTCAACACAAGAGCTAAATGAAGAGTCATTTCTGCGAGAAAGAGTGCTGAGAGAGATGTGGGTCCTCAGGTGGTTCACTGGTGGGGCCAGTGAACTCTGCCATGGATGCTGCATCGGTGGGCTCCAGCCCAACACACCCCAGCACCTCTCGGCACAGCTGGGGAGAGGAAACAGAGGGCAAGTGCCTCTCCTCCAGCAGAGATGGAAGTATTGGACCTACCGGAGATCAATAAGTGCACAGGGTAATTCTTCATTTTATTGTATTGGCGAATCATAATTGTACTTCAAATCTTCACAATTTATCAGTGGAAAGAATAAAAAAATATGTATGTTAATGCTGCAAGTTTTAAAAGTCTAGCCTGTCTCTTCGCTGAAGCAGTAGAAGAAAACACTGAAATAAAAGTAATTAGGGAAGGAGGGAATCATGGGCAGCCTCAGCACAGCAAAACCCATGAGAAGGTGCTTGCCCTGCTGTTCCAGTCCTCTGGGGCTTGCTCCCGCTCGCCCTGGCTGCCTAGGGAATGCCAAGTCCTTGGATTAGGAACACGATTTAAAAAGAGACCTTGTGGAAAGGAAAACAAAGAAGGAAAAAAAGGCTGGGCTGATTTAAAGAAACCTGGAGTGAATAAATTAGTGGGGGAGCGGAAACGAGGAGATGGAATTACACGGGAGGGTTACATAAAAGCAGCTGACGTCTGACCTTGCAATTAATTCAAACTGGGCTGAGCCTGGGCTTTGGGGAGGAACAACTGGTGGGTGGTGGTGAAAGGCACAATGAGCAGTCGTGCACTGAGCTGAGGGTGGTGCACGGCTCTGCTCCCTGCTAGGCCTGGGCTTACTGAACAGTCGTGCCTGGGCTCTGAAAGGATATACCAGGGAAACTCCTCATTGCTGGGGGGCTGGAAGGATGAAGAGAGGGCCACAGGCAGAGAAAAAACATGGGGAAGGAGAGGTGCTTGCAGGTCTCTGTTGGCTCCTTGGCTACAGGCAGCCTTTGCGCTATTCCCCCAGAATCTGGAATAGGCAGAGCCTGAGGGTGACCTCAGGGTTTGACCTGGGGCTGGAAGGACCTCCTGGGTCACTGAGCCCATGCCCTGCTCTCACTGCCCTGGCACCTCATGGGCATCACCTGTGTTGGTGGCTCCTCCTGGGGAAAGGAGCCCAGTGAGGCATGGCTCTCCTGACCAGGGCCATGCTCCCAGGCACCAGCACTGAGACACGAGAACAGGGAGTGACCCTCAGCTGCAACTCCTATAACCTGGAAAAGGCTGTGGGAAAGGGGGATGGGATGGTGAGGTCTTTGCACAGTGCAGCTCAGAGCCGAGGGCACTGATAAATCCCAAGGAGCCTTGTCACCTCTGAGTACCAACACCTGTGATGGCCTTGCTCCTCCTCAACTCCAGGGCTCTGGGAAGGGTCTCAGGGGCACAGCAGGGCCCTCCCGTGAGCAGAATTATTCTGTGGATCTCAGGCACCCAGGGATTCCCCTACTCCAACAGGTTTCCTGTGGTGACTGCCTGTTCTACAGGCACTTGATCCATGCCCACGGGATGGCTCCCACTGAGCCTGACACTGCCGATCCTGCCCATTCCTGTTCCCAAAGCATCCAGTGTCATCCCAATCTCCAGTCCTCCAAGTGCTCTAACCTTTGGGTGGCCTTTGCTCCCCAGGGCAGAACCATACCCAAAACCTGCCTGTTCCCTTGAGCTGGAGACAGAAAGAGGCACAAGATGATTCTGATGCTGAGAAGTTTTGTGCAGGGACAGCTGAATTTGGGGTGAACCCAAAGCTTGTGAGCAGAGCCCCGTGGACTCCAGCAGCCCCTGGGCTGGTGCTCCAGCCCAGCTCTGAATTCAGGACAGCACTCCTACAACTGGAGCAATCTTCTGCAGTCTTTGTGTTTGATAATCTGAGATCTGTGGGAGTCTCTACTTCATAATCCATATATCTTGTGACCCTCTGGAAGCCTGACAACTATTTCATGCTCGGATGGCTCCTTGCTCATCTTCGTCTGTGCAAGAAGAGCGTGTCCTGACTGGCACAGGAGTAGCTCATATTTCCATCATGTCCAGACAGTGATTAAATGTCTTCAGCCAAGCACAGGGCAACTTCAACTGGGGTTATTCTCTGGGGACTGGGAGGGCTGGGAATGAGGCCAGAGGAAGATGCAGAAGGCCCCAGGCCAGGCAGAAGCTGGAAAACAATGCTTAGAGATAGATCTGGTACCTCCAGCAAATCTCACCAGAGCCTGCTAGGAAACAGAGGCTGTGTGAAAATCAGGATTGTCCCAGGTGCCCCAGGGTCCACTGGGCTGGCAGGGTCCCTTATGGGTGGCCAGGCCAGAGCAAGAGGTCTCTGAGCCTCTTGCACCCCTCCTCAACCTGTGATGCCTCCTGGGGGAGTTAATCAGGATGGGGAGGGAAACTGAGGCACGGCTGGATCCATTTGCTTTCCTTGAGTTATTCCTGGTCTGTGCAATATAAAGCCATCCTGCTCCTGGCACTGTACCCTGGTCCCACCATCCAGCACCACCCCACCAGGTCCTGCAGCTCTCCAGGCTCAGCGGGAGCATTGTCCAGGCAGGAGCAAAGGCAGGTTTGGCTCTGCAGGTACGAAGTTCTGGGCACAAATAAAACCCACTAATAGAAAAATGGTACAAAGGGAGCCAGGCTCTTGGGCCCAGGCTGGGAGTGAGAGCAGTAAATTGGAGGATAGAGCAGTGGCTGCTGGTCAGCCTCGATTTCACCCTTTCAAGATGCAGTAAAGAGGAAATGCTTTTTTCCCAGATTCGTGCTATCATCACTAAACCCTGTGTATGTAAAGAGTGTATTTCATGTCCTCATGGGCTTTGCAGTCAATTGAATGCTTCTAATGCTCCCCCTCCCCGCTGTCCTTGCTCTGGATGCTAAAGCACACTCTTCCCTGGGATTGGAAGCCAGGCACGCTGCCATTGGGATGGGCATCTGAGAAGGCACCAAAGGCTGTGAGAATCAAGCATTTAAAGTGAAATTATGGCTCTGGGCCCCCTTTTACTCCTGATTTCCTGATGTTATCCCAGGTATTTGTCCTTCAGGGACTGTTGGCACCCTTAGGCACCCATATCAGAGGTACAGCCCAAGAGGAGAGAGCAGCATTGCCCCGGGATGATGGCATGGGGTGCAGAGAAACCTCAGCATGTCACTTGGAAGCATGCAGGAACATTTTGGCCGTGCACGGTGTTCTGCAAACACAGCCTGTGAATTGGCAGTGCAGCACCAGGAGATAAAACCAGACCCTACTTCAATATTTTCACAATTTTCAAGGCAGCCCCAGCTTAGCTGGCAGGGGATCTAACAAGGGTCACAGAGAACACAGCAACAGCCCAGCAGGAAAAATTAATTTTCCCATCCAGTGGCAATAGCCCAAGCCTGGACTTGTGGGAATAGGCATGAATACACCCCAAATTCTGCTGCCACAGCCCCAGCCCTGCGGCCCAGCTCTGGATGGATTTGCAAAGACAAAGGAAATCAAGGGAGAGGAATGCCAGGAATACACTCATACAGGAATTAAAGGAAGGCCTGGCTCTTTTTCCACCTGCCAGCCCTGCTCTGAAATTCTCTTTATTTTGGTAGCTCAATTTTTTCCTTGTTCTTATGAGAACAATGTGGTGAAGTTCAGTCTGAGGTGCCCCCTGAGGGCTCCCATGCCCCTGTGTATCCACGAGCAGCTGGACAACTCTTGTAGGGAGGTCTGGTGGTATGGGAGATGGAGATGAGACTCCAAAGCACCCACTGATCCACCTTTCTCCATCCACCTCCTCCATCCAGTCTCTTTTCCAACCTCCACCCAGACCTTCTTGCTGTGCTCCCCAGACCTTCCTGCTGTCCTCCCCAGAGGTCAGAGTTTGTCCAAGGACGTTGGTGCTGGCCATTGGCCTTGGAGGAGCTGTTCTCCCGGGAAAATGAAGCATCACGTTGGCTCCATACATATGTCTGGTAGAACCATGAAATATTGCAGAAGATTGAGATTTATCAGTTTGGACAGATTGGCCTCTTTTGCTGGGCCTATAAAAGCTCTGAATGATGCCATCCATCATGGGCTGGACAGCAGCAGCTCTGACTGAGGACCAGGCAATTTTGCATCGCTGGGGCCAAGTGCCAATTCCTTAAGTAATCCCAGGTTTCATTACAGAGGCAGCCGGAGGAGGGCAAAGCTTTGAATTTTTTTTTTTAAGTCAGCTGCAGGACACTTGCAAGCCACAATGGAATTGATGGTGGATGACTCGTTAAAATTAATTATAGCCATAATTAGGAATATTCAGGAAGAAAACCGCAGGAAAATGATCCATGGAAGAATATTTTTGATAGTCATATTTTAAAATGCAGCAAAAATTTGCAGCTGCTTTATTAATTTAAATAATAAGCCTTGTATTTTTCTTGCATGGCTTCAGAGGATTTCTAATGGAGGGGGCTGCTAGATGAGGCATTTCAGAGGAAATCAAATAATACCTCATAAATAAATGAGTTTTCTTTTTTTTCAGGGCATAACTGTATTCATTACAGTATTCATAGAGCGCCACATTATGGGGGAAAAGAGGCAGGAGGAGCCTCCAGGCTGCTCCTGCATCCTAAAGACAAACTGCCAGGTCCTCACCATGACCTCATCCTGCCTGTGCCTGCAGCAGGGCAGCTCCTGCAAAACCCTGCCCTCAGACACAGGAACATGGGGACACAGGGACACCCCCAGAGCCTCCACACCAAGAGGCTCAGGAATTTTAGCTGTAGTTGGATTTTTCACCAGTGGATTTCAACAGAAAGAACCCTGCTTTTCTATTCTGCACATTCCTCTACTCAACAGCCCAATTTCCTCCTGACAAAGAAATTCATTAGAAAACTTTCAAGTCGATCCCAACCATGGCAGTGAGTTGAAATTGCTCAAATCATCTCCAGAAAACCTTCTTACAATACATCCATCTCCATCTACCTTTGCATCCCCTGGTAACTGAGTCAAACTCATAATGACCCACGAGCCTCCTGCCTGTTTAGTCCAGCCCTGGCACGCCCCACACCTGTCACAGCAGAAATATATTCTCCCAAATTTATTTCCAGGCAGTATTTCTGTCCTCAGGTTGTTTCTCTCAGCCACTCTCTTTCATGTGATAATTGTAGGAGACTTTGCAAAGCTGAAGAAACCTTTCCCCAGTATTCCTGTTCCTGTGCAAAGTGGGCAGGTGGAGGAAAGGAGGGATTGGGGCAGAGCATCCACTGCTCTGGAGGGTCAGGTGATGTCCTGTAGGACGTGGGGAAGCAGATCCAGCACAGCCATGAAGATGAGGAGCTGGAGCTGGCCTTGCTCAAACTGTGCTCCCCAAAGCGCTGCGCTGTGGCTCACTAGCCAAAGAAAGGGCTAATTTTAGACTGGGTGGCAATTAAAAAGCATTGTATTATCTTCCTGTGCTAAACTAGCCCGTCACCATCTTTGGGTAAACCAGCAGTTAAATGAGGGGCGGACAGGGAGTTATAATAAGGAAAGACAATGGCATTATTACATTGGGATTTATCTTCCCGAGACAGGATTGTCCTCATTATTCAGGAGTGGTGTACCCAAAAGCCACTAATAAGGCTCCCTCCCAGCATGGAGATAAATCCCAAACCTTTCGGAGACTTTTGAATGTAAATGCTCTGTGGCATTCAAAGTGCCCTTTGATTCCAGCAGGCTCATCCCTTGTGCCAGCACTGCTGGTCCTGCTGGAGGCCAAATGGGCTTTGGGGTCTTCATGGGCCAGGACAGGGAATGAGGTTTTGCTGGGACAAGGGGGCCTGGCTCCTACAGCACAGAGACATTTGGGTCAGCTTGGGAAGGAGCTGCAGAGTCCCACCTGCACAGGACTCAGCCACTCGAATTGGTGTGGCTGTGGTGGCCACGCTGGGATCAAACACCCGCAGGGAACGGGCTCATCTCTGTGGGACACAGAGGCTCTCAGCTGGATGCAGATCAAGGGTAATTGGCAAACTGTTTTCTAAATGCACCAAGGAAGGGATTGGAGAGCTTCAAGCAGGGCAGAGAAGTTTGTAGGGTGATAAAGGGGCCGGTGTGGCCCGTCCTCCTCAGCAAGAGGGCGGGGATGGCACCTCAGCTCTTTGGTGTTCTGTGGCACAGTTAAATTGCATCCACCAAAAGAACTCCTTCCCTTCCACCATGCAGGAACCTCTGTGCTTCAAAAATACCTCAGATGCCCTATTTTTTCATGCTACAAAATAACAGGGTAAATATAATATCCATCCATGGGTGGGAGGGCCACGTTGTTTCAAATGCTGTGCTCTCACCTTTACCCTGCTCAAATAAAGAAAAATTCCTGATAAAAGCCATAAGTGTTGGGATAGATTTGGAAGGGCAAATCAGCTCAGCAGTAAAGTGGGAAACACGAATTTCTGGGTCTGCATTTCAAAGGGCTCACCACGTACAAGCAGCTTGGGGCTGGCTCCTGGTGTCCCTACCCGAATACCAGCCAGCTTTTCTCTTACTGGGTCAGTAAGACTGGGGTGTAACTCAGCAGAAAGGATGGGGTGCCCACTTCCCAACCTCCTGCTGCAAACCCAATTCCCTCAACAGCACCAAATTTGCCAAACCCCAGTGCTGTGGCACAGCCCATTTTACCCACCCAGTCTGCTGTCCACCAGAGCTGCTGGTACAGGACGGCTGGAGGAGAGCAGCCCAGAAGGGTCTTTTTTTAAGTGGTAGTGAAACCATGAAAGACCTTTTAATGCAGGGACTGGAGAGCTCATAAAAGGAGGTGTCCTCCCCTGCAAACCCAGAGTATGCGCAGGGTGGGAAATGCTGGCAAATCTCTCATCAAGCTGAGGTCAGGGTCATTTTTAATAAGAAAAAGACATTTACTGAGGGCTTTAGGATGACCATTGTGACAAGACCCGCAGGAGGCACACGGGGTTAGGTGGGAGATGAGCTGGAGGCTGATACTGATGAGATTGTTTTCACTGCCGGAGCCTTTGTGGAGAGCAGCGCTGCCCAAGCAGCCTGATGCTAATGAAGGGATTTCTATTGTGGTAGCTGGGGCATTTTTCTGGGCTTTGAGAGTCCAGAGTGCCACAAATTTGATGACAAAAACTCCCTAACTAGTATCCCTGCTGCTTTCTCCCATGACAAACAGCTCTGGCAAACCATGGTTGTCTGACTGCAAGTGCTGAGTGCCAGGTGCCCATGTCACAGCTCCTTTGGGCTCTGCATCACCCACATTCATCCAGTAATTAAACCCCACAGTTAATTTATCCAATGCTGCCTTGGGATCTCCCCTGGAGCAGCAGAGAAGCAAACAGGAACCAGCCCCAGCCCTTGCATCCCACTGCCCAGTCCCCTGGGCTAGGCAGCACTGTGCTCTCTCCTCCAAACTGTTTATCTTAACAAACCCATTTAATGATTGCTGGTTTCTATTTCACCATTCAGGAATGAAAACCTCTTAAATAAATATTTAATGACTCCTATTGGGTGCAGGGTTGGTAATGGGGCTGGTAGGCACAGGGAGCCACGCACCCGCAGATAAAACCTCCGGCTAAACAAGGACTCTTGTTTTATTGTGCCTGATGTTATAAAGATTGACTCTGCTATTAGAGCTTCCTGGAGGATTTCTCTGGGATAAAATCTCCAGCTAGCAGAATTTAATCAGTCAGGGATGAGAAATAGATTTCAGGTGGCACCAGCTTTTAAACAGGTGTAATGGTGTTTCTGCAAACATGGTGCCTGCTCTGCTAATAAAGTGCCCTGCAGACACCACCTGCCAGTCCTGACCATGCATGGTGGGCACAGAGTGCTTTGGTGCCCACCCTGAGGGGCTGTGGGTGTGCTGGTCCGTCCTCCATTCCCTATGGACCTCAGGGAAGTGCTCCAGCCCAGGGACAGCAGAGCAAATTAACAAGGAACTAATTAACAGGAGGCTGGCACTGTGTGGGCTTCAGGTACAGCACATTTGGGCAGGAGAAAAGCTTCGTTTAAGGGTAAAACCACGGGGTTGGGTTTTGATGGTTTGCTCCATCCTCAGCTCTGGGATTTGGAAGGGCACAACCCCTCACCTGCCCCCGCTGCCAGAGAGGTTTTGGGTATGGTGTAATCCCAAAAGCACAACCCAAAAAACATGGGAAGGGAAGGGAAGACTGAGGCTGGTAGAGCCCATGGCCCCAGCCACAGCAGATGTTCCCATGGGCTGGGAAGTTGTTTACCTGCTGGCCCGTGATCACAGCAGCTTTGAGCTAATAGCCCTGGCAGCCTCCTGTGAGGAGGAGAGGCTCCATCTGCCCACAGGCCAGGCTGGGGATCCTCATGGTGGCAGCTGAACCATGCAGGACTGGGTGGCTCTGCCCAGGGGAGGCTGCCCCAGCTGGGTGCTGGGGTGCTCCCCTCCTCCTGTCCTTCTTCCCTCATCCCTGCCTTCACCAAAGTGAAGTTCAGCTGTTAGACAGTGTCAGGAGATTAATTACATGAAATTATAATTACATTCCCCTTGCCTGCTCTGGGCAAAATGCAAAACGTCATCCTTTGCCTTGCTGCCTGAACTTCAATATGTTAGACCACTTATAGACACTGCCATGGTGGTTACACAGGGCCAGGCAGAGAGGATGCACAGGCACTCACCAGTTTTTCCTCTTCTGAGGGACTGGCTTTGCCTGGGGACAGCCAGAGCCACACTGAGATGTCAGAGCCAGGCTTTGCTGGAGGGCTCAGCACCCCTGGCACAGAGAGGCCAGACAAGCGATCCATTCCCAAAACTGAGGGCCTGCAGGTGTTTTTGTGGGATGCCACACCAGCACAGCAGCTTTCTCATCTCCCAGCCTGGAAACTGTGATGACTTCAGGAGCAGCAATGCCTGCTGGGTGTGGGTGGTTGGTAGCACAGGAGAGCCCAGAACCACACAGAACTTGGGGCTGTGCATCTCACAGGCCTCTGGGAAGGATTTCCCCACTCCTCTAGCCTCCCAAAGTGAATCCCTGATGATAACTACACTGCTAAAAGCCTTTAGGTACCTTTCAAAGACGTGTGAGCAAACACTGTGGTTACTGACATGTTCTGGGATGAGATGCAGCACTGACCGCCTGAAGAAGATTTGCTGCCAGGTTGCCTTGAGCCAGCATTGCAGTTTGCTTCAGGCACACCTGTGAGACCTGAAACCTGGTGACAGGGACCAGGACAAGCCATGGGGCTGGGGGTAACTGGCAGACTGCAGGGCTGGGTCCCTCAGGGCAGATTCAGCCCCCCTCATAGGATGAGAAGCCAATTTCCTGCTTTTCACAGCAATTTTCTTCAATGCCAGTGGCTATCAGCTGTTTTACTGATTGTAAATAAATACAAGGGGAGCTTGGCCCAAAATAGAAAGCAGAGAAACCTCCCTAGCTCAATAAACAATAATGAGCCCTTGCAGGCAGAGAAGCTGTAATTTGCAGGGCCAGCTCTCTGCATGGGATGCAGGCTTGGCCAGGCTCTGGCTGGTGTCCATCCATTGAGGTCCAGCAAGGATGGAAGAGGGAGCCTGGCCCCGGAGCCCTCTCCTGGGCTGTCCTGCCCCTCTCCCTGCTGCTGCTCGCAGGCTGTGGCTGAGCCCTGCCACACCCCAGGGGCTCCCCCTCGGTGACCTGCCCTAAGCTGAGGCACATCAATTTATAGTTCCCCACACCAGAGGTGCTCACTCAGAGCACAGCCCTTGCAGAGAGCACAGATATCGTTGTTCCATCCTAAAACACCATAAAACCCCCCAATCTGAGTGAAATGAGTGCCTGCCACCACATCCCTTCTCCCTCCCCTTATTCTGCCAGGTCCTCTGAGGCCACAGCCCCTCCTGTGCCTCCTACCAGACCCATGGGGCTGCCACCAGCAGGGAGGCACCAGCAGTGTCCCATCACAGGCTCTGGAGTGACAAACACCAGCTGGGGAGCAACTCCTGCCTCACAAGTGACCCACAGAGCCCAATGTCCAGCACGGTGCTCCAGGCACAGCACCATGGTGACCCACACAATGCCACACAGAACACCTGCCTGGCCTCTCCCTGCTCTCAGTCCTCATCACATCCAGGGGGTGGAACATTCTTTCATCTTCTGCTGCCCTCTGTGATCCTGACATGCTTTCAGGAGATCCTGTGTCCCCACCAGCCTGGCACCAGCGAGGCCACCATGCCCTCTGGCCACTCCATCACTGGCAGCTCTGTGCTGGCCTGGCATGGGATTTTCAGCTTTTTGATTGTAGTAAATTCCTTTGAGTTTGTGGTTTGCTGTTGCTGCTCTCCTTTAATAACCTCTAATGGGTTTTTCTCCTTAGGAGAAGACCTCAGGAGCAGTAGTTTGGCATCATATCAACAGTATCAGGCATTCTCCTTTGCTGTAGGTACACTGAGATAAAGATTTCAGGGTCCTTTGAGCTATGGTGTAGACCTTTCCACAACAGTAAATGGTGATATTTCCATTCAGTAATGTATTTATATCTTCCCAGTGAGGTCAATAACAGAGCATCCCTTGGGCTGGGAAAAATGATGAGTGATGTCTAGTAATTACAGAGACCATAAGGCATCCGTGAATCTAATTTTGACATTAAAAATCACGATAAGCACCTCCATTGCCTATTTTATTTGCTGGCTTGGACAGTGAGGTCCAGTGCTGTGCGAGGAAGGGATGTCTGCACACAAGGCACGTTTTGGGGTTGTTGGAATCTAAAGCAATTAACTGCTCTTGCCTCTCTCAGTTTCCTGGCATTGCGCCTGACCTTGCATACAATTCATCTTCCTCATTCCTGCTGGATGTTTGCAAGTCATCTTGCTTTGAGCAGTGTGGGCTGCAGTGGGGATTGGAATGTGTGACACTGCCATCCTCACCCTCGTGCTCAGCCCGAGCGCTGGGCTGGGGCTGCACATGGCAAACAGGCACTAAGAGCTCACTCTGAAGATGAATTGCATGGAACAACTCTCCAGCGTGGTGCATTTTGCATTTCAAATGCCATCACTCCAAATGCCCAGCTGTCTGTGCCAGAGGAATGGATGGGGGAAAAAAATCATTCCCATTTTGTATAAATACCCTTGTTTATATTTCAGTTTTAGAAATGCAACAATTTTCCACCACAGTGAGACCTTCCCAAGCCAGGCTTTCCAAAGGCAGGGTGAAGGAAGCCAGCAAGAGCTCCAGTAGCTCCTGGAAGCCAGGCTACTCAATTTATGCCACTTGTCTGGAAATCTGGGTTAATATACTGAGATTTTGGTAAACAAAATGCAGTGGTTTTTTTTCAAAGTCATCACATATTTTCAGATTTTTGTGGTGTTTTTTCATACTTTCCCCTAAATTCATTAGAGATGTGATGCTGCTTTTGGAACGAGGCAGAATCACAGAAAATAGGGCTGGGAAGGACCTCAAGTGTTGGCCCTGCTCCAGGGTAGGGTCAGCTGTCCATTAATCCCAGAAGGTGTTTCTCCAAACTCTTCTTAAACCCTTCTAATGACAGAAACTCCAGAGCCCTCCCCAGGCAAAACAATCCAGTGCTTAATTGTCCTTTCTCCTCCATGGCTGGAAATTGCCTTTTCGGCAATTGCAGCCCTAATTCCCCTCCTGAAGCTTTGCAGTCTGAGCAGTGAATATTCCATCATTTGGATCGTTAGGGAGAACACTGACTCATATTAGACTGAGGATGGATTCCTGCAGAAAGTCACTCAATCCACCCTTTTATTTGACAGCCAGTTATTGATTTCTCTTGTCTGGTTTCCAGCCATGTTTTGCACCTCTCCCACAGCAGTTGTGTGGAGACCTGCTTGCCAACCTTGCTAAAAGGAATGTCATGGGAAACACAGAAAATTCCTACCAAAGCCAAGGTATCCAGCACCCCCAGCTTCTTCTCAATCCAGAATATTTAGTCTCATCACACAGGGAAATCAGATTGGCTTTTTCTTTTGGGAAGGATCTTTTTTTTAAATTTTCATTAAGAGACATAATTTAGAAATTATATTTTTCTGGGACATGAGTTTAAAGCAGTCAGGTTAGAATGTTAATAACAATTCTCCAAGCCTCCTTCTTTCTCCTCTCTCTAAATACAGACTTTACCTTTGCCTCTGCCAATCTCCTGGAGCACTGTAACAGCCCAGATGGCTTCTGCCCATTCCTTGACTAACCAAGGATAAAATTCTGGTTTTGGCCACTTCCAAAATGCTTTACTTATCTGCAACTGATCCTTATTGCCCTTCGTAGTCCCTGCTGATTGCACAGCATCTCATACCCTGAGCTGCCTGGTTCCATCCCTTCCTGCTCACACCTTGGGAATGTGACCTGGATTTCAGTTCTTGCAGAATTTCTCCTCTCCCAAAGGTCAGTGTTGGGCTGGAGCTGAACAGACACAGGCCCTGCTACAGCTCCTGTCCTGTCCCCTCAGACTTGGATGGTTCTATTTGCACACAAAAATACTTGGTTCACCTCTAGACCTTTGGATTTTAGGGAAAAAATTCTTCACCGAAGGGCTGGCACAGCTGCCCAAGGCAGTGGTGGAGTCCCCAGCCCTGGAGGGATTCAAAAGCTATGTGCATGTGGCACTGGGGCACAAAGTTTAGTGTTGGCCTTAGCAGTGCTCGGGGCATGGTTGGATTTGATGATGCCAGAGGCTTTTCCATCCTAAACATGATTAAACACAGGTCAGCAGCCTCACAATGTGAAATATTCACTCATCACCCCCAGTTTTCCAGTAGGTCCCACATTCCCTTGTTCTCTAGAGCTTGTGGCAAGCATGGCCATTCCTAACGGAGAGCAAAACCATCTCTCTTTTCCTCTGTTTCTTTTTCTTTCTCTTCTGACACCATCCCAGGCACGTTAATCACTTGGCCTCAGCCAAAAGCTTCCCAATCATGCTATCAAAGAGCTCTCCTGGAGATCTCTCTGGCACTGCTTGTCTGGCTGCTCCTTCAAAATCTCTGTGAAGGTGGACTGGCAGCACTTCCCCAGCCCTACAGGGGAAAGGTTAAACCTGAAAAAAGGACTGGCCAAATCCAAGAGCACAACCCCACAGTTCTCATTTCCTCAGACTCCTCTGCCTCAGGAGTGCTGATCATGGTCCCAACACGTGGATTTAGATTGTAATCTCCTTTTTCACTCCTTGCCAGGCAAAAAATGATGGAAGCAGCTCAGTTGCTGTGGTCTGTCCTCTGCCATGTCAGTCAAACCTACAAATCACTGTCAAACATTTCTCCCTCCCGGGCTGGTCACATTGACACGTGCAGAAGGTATTAATTCCAAGCAGCTCATCATCCATTTCAGTCAGGAGAGATCTTGACAGCATTTACTATGAAAGGTCCATGGCTGTGACAGGAATTTGCTGGGTGAGCTCAGGATAGGAGCCCCAGGATGGGGAGAGAAGGGGGAACACCTGAAATCCGGGGACTTGGTGCAGCTGCACACAGAACCCAGCACGTCCAGGGGACAGGGACGGCTGGGACGTGGCACCAGGAGTGTGTATCACAGCTGGCAACATGACAAACAACTAAAGGACAATTGTCCTGACACTTTTTTATGGCACATATCATTCTTTTTAATAAGCATTTTTTTCATAATTGCATCTATTCCCCAAAGGATTTACTGTGGATTAGGAATCCCATGCAAACACGGGAATGCAAACTGTGATTAATTATGCTCAGCTTGCTCAAGGTGTGCTGTGGGTAGACACACAGAGGATGAACATGAAAAAAAATGCAAAACAAAGTAACTGGGATGTTTTTTTCAGCAATGAAGCTCTGAGAAGGGGGAAAGCCTTGAAAATTGCAGAGTTCCCAGGCAGTTCAGATACCTGTGTGGGCTTCCCAGCCTGCAGCATCCAAAAACACCTGGTTAGAACAGAGCAGCCAGGTTCAAAAACACTGCTCCCTGCTTAAACCTGACTTTTGAGTGCTCTGCTGAAGCTGGGCTTAGATGGGGTACACAGGAATGAGAAATATGGGAAAGCTGAGACCTGACTGCCAGGAAACAGCCCAGGAAGATGGTCCTGCTGCACAGTGGGGATTGTCACCGAGAGCCCCTGGAAGCCAGGGGACAGTGAAACCCTGCTTAGCCCCAGAAGGGAGCAGAGAAAGGAGCAGGACGAGCTCCCCAAGCCCCTGTCTCTGTTCTGCAGGACCCAGGGCCACGGGAAGGAGAGGCCAGGCTGGGCCAGGTCTTGCCTGCCCGGCAGAGAGCGGCTGCAGGACAGGCTCTGGTCGGTAGTGGCACAGTCCCCTCAGGCACCTCTGCTAGCTAATCAATAAACCATTTTTCTACTGAACCGAGAGCCATTTGTCACCAACACGCTGACAAATCCCCTGCTTCTCAGGAGATGGTGCCCCTGTCACCAGGAACAGCCAGAGAGCACCAGGATTTCTGAGGTCTCTAGTCCCACTCGTGGCCTCGCCCTCCTCCTTTGGGCAGCACTCACTTCTCTCCCTCTCCTTCCCACATTCCCAGAATAGATGCTACAGGAATATTTTATCAGGAAAGAGGAGGGATCCCCTCCTTCAAGGATCCTCTGTATAAAACCAGGTCCTGGGAGCTCTGAACCATTGTGCAATTACCACCACATGGAGAAGGAGCTGTGAACAGTTCTGCAACCACCACCATGCTGCGGTCCATGAAAGCTCAGAAATACCTCCCACCTGCCCTGCAGAGTCCCCTTAGCTGAGCTGGGACACCCACCTGTGTCACCCAGCTGAGCCCAGAGTATCTGTGGGCATATGACAATGTCCAAATGACAACTTGATGGTCATCAGTTGGGCATGGGCAGATCTCTGCTCTTTGAGGAGAAGGATGCTGGTCCCTGTGGCTTCCTAATCTTGAAAAAATGGCACAGCATTTTCTAAAACTGCTCCAGTTTTGTTTTCTGAGCGCTGTTGAGGCTGTTTCATGCATTCCAGGTGTCCTCTTCTCTGAGAGGAACACTCTACCCGGCATGGTATGGGATAAAGCAGCACACGGAAAGCAACAAAAGGGTTAAACACAGAGCTGGAGTTCAAAAGCTATTTGATCCAAGCAGGAACATAATTTCAGGATGGGGGATTTCTCCCTCTAATAAATATATATGGCAAGGAAAAGCTGCTGCCAGTAGAATTACTCATAATGTTATAAATGAAAATGGATTTGAGGATGCTGGGTTTTTGCAGAGTGAGAAAGACTTTTAGACCATTAAACAAGAGACATTCATATTTTATTTCCACGCACACAACACAAAACAAGGATCTCAGATCTCTTGGCTCTGAATGCCCAAGAAGTGGGCACAGTGGTTGGTTTGAGCATCAGGAAAGACACAGCTTTACATTAACTAAAATTCAAGAGAATGAATAAAGAGAGAGAGACCCTCACTCCCTGGCTGTTGCATTTCGTGTGGGATCATTTGTCAGTGCTCAGCTGGGACACACCTGCAGCAGAGGCTGAAGTGGCTGGGAGATGATGCCCACCTTGTGTCCAAGGCACAAAAGATTGCAATTATTGCTAATAAATAACAACAGTTAATAGTAAGTGGATGCTGGTTGCCCCACTGATTTTCAAGCATGGAGAACCAGTGCTCACTAGGGCTAAGAACTCAGAGACACCATCAGGCAGGTAGGAAAGACAAAAACAGAAATTAAAAACCAGGAGGAACACATTTACCCCTGGCAGGGCAGCCCTGGGCTGGGCAGGGTGCCCGCAGGCAGCAGGACAGGCTTTGCTGGAAGGATGGAGGCCTGGATGCTGTTTGCACGATCTGTCAGCCGGGCATTGAATTCCAGCAGAAAAAGAAAAGCAATGAAAGAGCAAGGCAAACAGCTTAAATGAGCCCAGGAGGCACATCTGAGCTTCAGAGCAGGCAAGGGGACAGGCATTCCAGAGACTGCATTGCAAACACTGAGCAATAAAAACCACGTAAAAACTCCCCGGGTCCCGTGTAAGCACCGGGTGTGAGTGAGCAGGGAGGAGGTGGCTGCCGGCCAAAATCTGCATCGAGCTGCCACACAGCAACACCCAGGGGGAAAGCTGGGACTGGCTGCTGGCAGTGCCACTTGAGGGGAAGCGGGATCAGACCAGGAGAGGAACCAGGGCAGAGCTGCCATCCATGATCTGGAGCTGGAGAAGTGGGGCGGGCACAGGTGAGAGAGACTCTGCTGGGCAGCAGGGTGGGGTCCAAAATTCTCCCCTTGCCCAGCAGAGGTGGCTTTGCCAGAGGCTTTGGCAACAATGGGCACCAGAGAGGTAGGAGGGAGCCGGGAGAGGCAGGAGGGAGCCGGGAGAGGCAGGTGGAGCTGGGACAGGCAGGAGGGAGCCGGGACAGGCAGTAGCGGGGGTGGCTCTGTGATTGTCTCACTGCAGTGACAGCAGCCCTGGGCCAAGGCAGTGGGAGACAGGATGGGGCTGAAGTGGTCTGGAACCCTTCTGGCCACCACAGGAGATATGGAAAATCCGAGGAAGGATTCAGGATGCATAGCTTTGTGGGTAGGACCAGTCCGAGCTCCTCTGAAGCGTTTCCCCAAATTAATGCTTTCTGAACGTGACCACATCATTTAGAAAAGCACCCAATCTTCATTTTAAAATCACAGGTGAAGGGGAATCCATCAGGAGCCCTGGCAAACGGCTCCAATTGCTGATCACCCGTCCTGTTCTCCTGGATTTGTCTAACTTCACCTTTCAACCATCAGATCTTTGCATGCTAAATTGAAAAGCCCTCTGTCAACAATTTGCATCCTTTAACCTTCCCCTGGAGAGCTGCAGTCACTGCAGCGTGAGGAGTTTGCTTTAACCTTGGAACTGCCTCTGAAATGACAACACAAAGAAACTCAGCAAAAGTTAAGGAGGACAAGCAGGAGATTTGGGTCTTAATGAAAAAACAAATACTAAAAACCGGTGTGGAGAAAGGCTTTCTGAAAGAAACCTTTCCTTGGACACGAAGCCTGGGAACATGGTGCAGACACCAACAGGTCCTGGTTGTGGTACAGAACAGGGTTCCTGACAGGGAAGATGTCCTTCCTTTCCACCCCAAAATGCTGTGGAAGGCATCAGGAAACCAGGAGGTTTCTAAGATGTTGAAAACAAGACAGGGTGTGAACCCCTGATGGAGGTGAGGGTGACACCATCCCCATGGGCCCTTCTGCCCTGGCAGAGCTGTCCAGAGGTTTCCCTCACTTCACTTGCTAAATCAAGGCAAAACTACTCAAAGCCAAAGCTCAGTTTCTGCCAGGCACTGCCATCCCCATGAGCCTGAGTACAGGCAATGCTCCCCACCCATCCCTGTCCCTGTCACCCTGACATTGGGCTTTGCTGGCCCCTCCACGTGCTGACAATGTGCCCCTCTGCCCTTGAAGGACATTTTGTGGGGTTTCACCTCCCGGGGGCTGCAGATGACCCAAAGAAGTCGGGTTTGCCCCACTGCTGAGGCTCTGAGGTTGGCTGGTGGCACAGCAGGCTCCTGGGGCCAGTGGTGACTGCAGGGACCCAGCCACATCCCTCTGGGAATGACAATGCAGCACAGGCTGCAGCCCATGCAGGGCTTTGTTTGCTGCTTTCTCTGCTGCTCAGCTTGGCCAAAGCTGGTTCTGGGTCCCTTCTGGGTCAACAGGCTGGGCTGGTCGCAGTGGGGAGTGGTGTTGGGGTTCACTGGTGACTCCCAGCCCATGCCCAGGTGAGCTGTTCACAACAAGGTGACCCGCAGAGGTCCCTGTTCTTCCTTGCTTGTCCCTTGGCACTTCCAGGAAGCTGCTGGGCTGTTTTCCAGGTAGGTCTGACCTGACCCTGAGTCATGTCTCTGCAGGCAGCCTGTGCTGGAGCTTTTTGGGGATGGTTTGTGTTGTTCACCACCAGCTCCTCGTTTCCATGACGATGACTAACACAGGCTGACATCAGGACGGGCCCAGCAGGGTGGCAGCATCTGCCAGCACCTTGTAGGTGTTCCCCTCCCTCGTTTGGGGTGAGCATCACCCCCAGGAGGGATGCAGCAGATGCCACCCTGCTTCCAGACTGGAACTGATCTTAAAAGACCCTAAACTACGGGAGAAGTCCCAGCCCTCTGCCATCCCAAAACACAAGTGCTGCACAGGTATCATGACTGTATTGTAAATGTTTGTACAACACCTTCCAGGCCACAGAGGCAGAGAGCACAGCAGGATGGAGCCAGACAAACTGACACGTGCAGCTATTGGACCAGGAGGAGTTAAATGGAGCAGGAAAAGCAAAATGTTCCTGGTCCAGCTCAAGGGGCAGCCCTTGAAGCACCCACCCCTGCATGCCCAGGCAGCCCTGAGACCCCAAATACCTGCCACAGAGCCCAGGTGGGGCTGAGAGAGAGCTCGGGTGCCAGGTAGATGAACCAGGAAGGGAGGGATTCCCTTTTGGTACCTTTATTGGGGAGTAAATGAGATTTACAATCTCCCACCCCACACAGAGCTCCCCATGCCTGCTACCTCACTCCCTGCCAATGCCACCATCTCCTCTTTGCTAGAAATTCTGGGATATGAGTTCCATGTAGGCACCAGGGTGGGTGTTGGCCTCAGACAGAGGTGTTTGCAGGATGGGAAAAGAGGCACTGCCTTGGTGAAGCTGCCATAGGGGCTCCAGGACACCCCAAATTCTCCATGAGCCTGTGCAGAGCTTTCTGCCAAGGCTGACGTCTCAGCCTTGGAGGCATCCCCAGGGGAGGTGGCTCTGGGACCAGCAGCTCTCACTGTGCTTGAAGACGTGATTCAGCTGCTGCTGGGCCTGCTGGTGGCTGGGGACAGGATGCTCAGGGACCCTCATGAGATGTGCCAGGGAGGCACTGACTTGTTGGACCAGGGGTGGGAGAACAGCACATGGTGAGCTGTCACCCGGCTGCAGATGAGGGTGACACCCAGGCATGCCAGGAAGGAGGTTTTACAGTGTAAACCCTTCATGGCTGCTGTTGGATGCAGAGGCTGGAGAAGCCCTGCCACGGGCTGAACTGCCCCGTGCTGCCAGCTCAGCCACTGTGATGGGAAGGACCAACATTCCTGTGGAAATTGCTTAACCAGAGATGCCAAGTGATGATGAGTGGCACTGGGGGGGACAAGGCCACGCAAGCAGCTCAATGGCAGGTCCTGTCACAGCCCCAAGGCTCTGTCCTCATCCCTGGAGGGGATGCTCTGACCTGGGCATTTCCAGCTGCTCCACTCAAGCCTTGCCCAGGCTGCCCGTGGGCAGGGGATGCCTGTGTGGGATGACCCCAAGCAGACCATGGTTTGGGTTCTCTGGGGCTCCATCCCTGACTGCCACACTGGGATTGCCCTTTGGGGGACCTCTGTGGTGCCCTGGCTGTGCTTTCTGCTGCACTGAGTCACTGCCAGCTTGGTTGTTAATTCACATTAGGGCCGATGTGAATGCTGGTGTGATATTTTCCGGGATGATTTCAGGTTGTTTACTGCTCCATGTTCCCATGGTGATTAATGCAGTGCCACTCCATGCAACAGTCCTATTAAACACCTACACACAGGGCTGTTTCCACTGGGGATGAGCTCCCCATGCCCTCAGGAGCCTGTGTCCAGCTCCCTTTGCTGCTGCAGCTTTTCCCTGTGCCTCATGTTGATCACCTGCCCCTGGAGAGCCCTGCAGCCACTGCTGGAGGGACTTGTTTTACTTTGCTGTGACTTGACATCCACAGGGAGTTTCCCCAAAACCCCTGGAGCACACAGAAGCTGGTGGGAGGGTGAACACCAGGTCAGAGCTGCCTCTCCATGCTGATCCTCACCAGTGAGAGGAGCTGAGATGCTCACAGTCCTCAGGCCAGCAGCCAGCACCACCTTCAACCTGCTGTTCCAAACTCACCCTGGCATTGTAAACACCTCGGTGCAGCCCCAGGGTGGCCATGGCAGAGCCTGGTGCAGCCCTGGCTGTGCCTGGGGTACTGCACTCCCAGCTCTGCCTCACACCAGCCAGTTCTCTGCCATGGGACACACACAGCATTTTAGGATCGATTTTCCCCCAGCAGCCCTGATTTAGTATTTCTGAGGCTGCTGCTACTTCCTGCTCCCATTGCTGGGTGGCTCCTGGGGGATGAGGAGGCAGAAAGGGGCTGCACACAGCAGGCAGGATTGCCCCTGGAACAAGCCTGTGGGCATCTGTCACCAAGGAATGGCTGGGGCTGTGTGCAGCCCACAGGAGGGATGGCTGGGGAGGCCAGGACAGCTCCTCACCTCCCTTTCCCAGCCTGAATACACAGAGTTACCAGCCCCTGGGGCACATGGTTCTCAAGGGCTCACCTCAACCAGGTGTCACTGTGGGGATCACCCACCCACAGCAGGGTTTTCCTATGAGAGGGACAGAGCCAGGAGAACAAACCATCTTTTTCCCCAGGAAAGCAGCTTCCCTGTGAGCATTCCTCAAGCAAGCACAGAGGGCACTCTGCCCTGCTCCCCCTTCACCCCATGCCTCTCCACCACTCCCAGTTTCAAGCAGGGCACCCCACAGCCCTGGCCAGGCTCTGCAGAGGTGCCTGGGGCAGTGTGGGAGCAGCAGCAGATCTGTTTTCCAACCTCTGGGAGATCTCCTGCAAGAGGTGTCTGTGCAGGAGGCCTGACCATGACAGTGGGTGCTGCTGCCTACTCTGTGTTTTGGGAACACACCAAGGGAGATGCTGCTCTTCCTTCTGCAGCCTGGACTTGCTCCCACCTTGGCAAACCCTACACATCCCAATCTACACACCCCAAAGAGGGGATTTTTACAACAGACATGAAACCCAGCTGCACAGCACCCTGGAGATGTGGCACAGCTGAGCCCTGCCATCCTGGAGGGACAGCAAAGGCCATGGAATCATGGAATCATTCAGGTTAGAAAAGAACTTTAGGATAATCAAGTCCAACCATTAACCCAGCACTGCCAAGCCCACAATTCACCCATGTCCCTGAGGCCACATCCACCTCCTCTGCCTGCCCTGGCCAAGCAGAGGTGGAGCCTTGCTCAGAGGATGAGCTCCTTCCTGCAGGCTGAGCCCTGGCACCCTGCCTGGCACAGCTGGCCAGGGCAGAGCCCTCCCTGGGGACGCTGGCCTCTGGCAAACCCCCCAGCCTCATGAATATTAATGTGCATCCCAAGGAGACATCTATTTCGTCTCCAACTATTGTGTTTTTCTGACATATTTATGAGTCCTCTGTCTCATTATTCTGGTGAGCATTCCTGAGACTCCCCTTTCATGCTAGAACAGCTAAGGGCAAAAGCCTCTATCTATCTACTCAGTGTCAAGGAACTTCCTCAGGAGTCAACTGAGATGAAAGGTTTTCACCTTTTAAAATCCTTAATCGAGATTTTCCAGCAATATGTCTGGTATGTTTTAGGTAAAAGTCAACTTTCTCTTTATGGCACACCTGGGGTTCAGATCTTTTATCGCCCTGACAAAATAACATTCCCCTCCTCTCCCAATGCCTGCCTTTCTTCCCCAGCCCACATTGCCCTCACAACATTCCAGCTGAATAGGGATCTGTCATGGTAACAGCCTTCTGGGAGAGCCTTTCAAATAAAAGCCTAAAACAGAACACACCACAAAAGAAGCCCGAAGTGGCTTCATGCTCAAATCCCCTTTGCCAGGACTAACCTGGTGCTCTGCCCTCAGAGGCCCCTTCCTGACCTCCCACGGGCTGGCACCCTCCATGCTCTGCCAAAGCCAAGGCTTCACCAAGTCCTTGGGCTGATTTGGGGTGGGAGTGCTGGTCCAGGTGTGCAGAGGAGGAGGATGGACACCTTTCTCCCCATCCTGGACCTGGGCAGAGCTGGGTGACCATGGCAGGCCCTGTCTGTAGTGCTGGGCACGGGCCTGACTGTGTTATTGATGGAACCAGCCTTGCCCATCCATAACTCTCCATGCCAGACCAGCCAAGTGCTCCTTCCCAGGGCCCTATAAATAATAATAACTGCTGAGGTCTGGGCTGATTCCCCATGTGAGGCTCCTTTCCATTAAAGCACTCTCTAGTAATTGCTTTTCATTTACCTTTTTTCAGGGGTCTTCTTAGCATTGTATCTAAATCAATATTGTAGTTAAAACAAAAATATTTCACAAAAGCCACAGAGCAGTAAAAACAGGGAAGCAATTACAGGAAACCTTCGAGCATTAGCACTGAAAAGGAAATAAAAGAATAAAAGCTTTCAAACACTCATTTGAAACATTTGCAAAAACATTTCAGTGCAGTAAATGAGTTTTTGGAACATTCCCCTCTGGGTGGGCCACAGAGTTTGTGTTTCACAGTTTCAGTGCACGCTGAAGCACATCAGGCACTGAGCTCTGCTCCTGGGACAGGGACAGCACCCAGGGAGTGGCTGGAGCTGGGCCAGGGCAGGCTCAGGCTGGATTTTGGGAGAAGCTTCTTCCCCCAGAGGGTGCTGGCACTGCCCAGGCTCCCCAGGGAATGGGCACGGCCCCGAGGCTGCCAGAGCTCCAGGAGTGCTTGGACAGCGCTGCCAGGGATGCCCAGGGGGGATTGGCAGGGTATGGGCAGGGCTGGGAGCTGGATTGATGATCCTGCTGGGTCCCTTCCAGCTCAGGATAGTCTATGATTCTGTGATTATTTCTCCCTTTTCTCTGCCCTCACTGTCTCCCTCCACACACATCCATGCACTCATGGTGTGCCCATACACAGAGCTTTGGGCTCACACCTTCTCTCAGCAAGATCCAGACTGAGCCCAGCCACGTCCCTTGCATCATTTACCTGTTTGTCTCTCACCTCAGCCCAAACCCAAGAGCCTACACCAGCCATCCCTGGTATCACCCACCTGCAGTGTGACTCCAGCTTCACAGCCAGCCTCAGTCAGAGCCTCAGCACCACATTTCCCCTCCTGACACACCACAAAGGCCCAAATCAAGGCGAGTGCCTCTCGTGGAGCCCTACCCAATTATCTGATCAAGCAAAGAGAGGGAGCAAACACACAGAGAACAGATGGGGCTGGTGATAGCTTGAGAAGTCAGTCTGTTTGTCTACTAATTATTTAATGTATGAGACAATTTCAATACTTAACCCCCTTGATCCTGGGAGTTGCTTTGCTGTTAAGTATGGGAGTCAGGCAACACGCTGCTAATTAGCATTGAGCACCCAGAGCCTGGGATTAGCCATCGTTGAAGTTTGGAATTAAAAATGAACAGGACTCAGACAGCATATTCATCATCCTCGAGGAAGATGTCAGCTTTGGATATCCCAGCCATTATCATAATTGCCAGTGATCTCCAGCCATAAGTGCACATCCAGCAGTGTGGGGCTCCTCCTGCCCCCAGAGCTTGGCTCTGCTGCCTGCCCCTTCCCTGCACAAGGTCATGGCTGTTTCAGGGAAGTCCTGGTGCAGATGTCACCCTGAAGCACAGCACTGCTGGCCATGGGCAGGACCCTGATGTCACCTGCACAGATGATCCCAGCCAGTGTGTGCCCAGACAGGCATGGAGAGAAAGGAAGAGAAAGCTGTTGGCTCCACAAGTGATGACAGGATCATGGAAGGTTCAGAAAGCCCTCTAGGGTCATCATGGCCTGCTATTCCCCCAGCACTGCCACGGTCACCCCTGAACCACATCCCCAAGTGCCATATCCACTCAGGGGTAGTGACTCCACTGCTGCCCTGGGCAGCCTGTTCAATGCCTGATCACCCTCTTGGAGAAGAAATTGTTCCTAATATGCAATCCAGATCTTGCCCAGAGCAACCCAACATTAGCCAGCGTGTCTGATGAGCCCACTCACAGGGGACAGAGGTCTCAGGTTCAGTAACAGAGCACGGTCTGAGATCAGAGGATAAACAGGACGCTCTAAATTAGAGCTGCTCCCTCCAAAGGACACGAGCAAGGTGCAACGGAAGCAGCCATGCTGGGAATTGTGCCATCCCGCAGCCCGGCCCCTTTCTCTGCTCCTTCTCCACGGTCCCAAGCTGTCTCCCCCATCCCTCTAACAGGCACCAGTTTGGCCACAAATCCTCCTCCAGCAGCTCGCAGCTGGGAAGAGGTGGCATCCCCTCCTGGCAGCATCCTTCTCTGCCCGGAGCTTGGCAGCAGCACGGGGGGGCTGCTTTTATGATGCCCCATAATTTCTTAGAGGCCCAGTGCTAATTCTTCCCCTTCACTTTACAGCCAGGGGGTCATGTGGATCTCCAGTTCATCACTTTGCAGCCAGGTCATGTGGATCTCCAGTTCGTTGTTTATCTGTTGCCTGCACGGGCAGCTCTGCAGCCTGCGATGGCAACAGGATGTGCTGGGCACCACAAGGAGGGATCCAACACCCTGGCTGCATCCAGGGCACAGGCTGGGAACCACAACACTAACGTGGCTTGCTGGGAATCAGGGCAGGCACACAGACATCCCAGGAATTCGTTCCCATTTCCTTGCCTCTCTGAGCAGACCTGCTGACCATACCATTAAAGCATCTCGGGCTCTTGTATCCCAGCTGAATTCCCTCCTCCTGGAGTCAAGGGATGGCCAAACCACACCTTGGATTGAAACAAAAACTGTGTCTGCTGTGTGTAGAGGCTGCTGGAGCCACCAGCCCAGCTCCCATCTCCCCACACCCAGATGAGCAGTAGGGTGTGGGAAGGCAGCATCACCTCACCCTGCACAGCAGGGCTGGGGCAGCGTCGCCTCCTCCCAGTGCCCAGAGGGCCCCAGCTCTCCCTGGGTTTGGAGGCACAGATTAGGATCCTGTATGGCAGCATATATGAAACCATCAGTTCCCTTCTCTGTTTTATTAAAGTCAGCATGCAGTTTTTATGAGAAGAGATAATTGCAGAGGAAAAGGTCACTGTTATCTGTGCGGTGCTGTCAGGGATTGCCAGAGCTGTTTATTGCATCGTGCCTGGGCTGATCCAAACCAGCAGCCCAGGGACCAACTCAAGGCTGCTGTGAGCACAGACACTGCCCAGGACTCTGCTCACACTCCTCACAAGTGTTTTATCCCTGCAGTTCCCAAAGACATCCTGCCAGAGCAATATTGCCATGTCCTGAGTTGTCTTTGCCAAGGGGAGGGGTGCGACCCTCCCGATAGTTCTTGGCTGGTGCCCACAGGGGGCTTTTTGATCATCTTGTTCTAACTTTAGCAGCTAAATGGAAAACAAAAATCTCATTTCTTGGATTTATGACCCTCAAACTCAGTGGGTCCCCAGCAAAGCTTGCTAGAGGGGAAGGAAAGAGTCACAGAGTGCCTTGTTGTGCCTTGGAATTTGTCACCGAGGGTGACAACTCGATGGGTCCGAGGCAGTGAAGGGTCACAGTGGACACCACCCAGAGCAGCCTGGTGTCCACCCTGGGCCTCAACACAGACTGGGACAGGGCAGGTTTGTGGGGCCTGTCTCCCCATACAGCACAAGGATCTCCTGTCACCACTGCCCTGCAGCAGCTCCTGTCTGCCAAGAGCTGGGGACTTCATCCCCGTTGCTGTGACCCAATGTGCCAGCCCTGCACCCACCCCATGTCACAGCTCTCCATCTCCCATGGCAGCAGCAGGGGAAACCATTCCCAGCACAATATGGGGGCACTTCTGGGAGAGAACCCCTCCTGCAGCCAGAGCAGGTAGGGTATCTCATTCGTGGGGTAAGGCAGAGATGCCAAGAGCCCATTGTCATCCCAAGAGCACCTGACTCCTCAAGTCAGGGTGATTGATCCTTCTTTCCATCTCCAGGGCTCCAGCTGGTCTTGTGCCATGTGTCCCACATGTCCCCTGTGTCCTACGTGTCCCATGTGTCCCACGGGCTGTGCCACTCCCACCAGCCTTTGATGGTTTCCCAGAAAGGGGTGGCTTTCTGCACAGGAGCAAGGCTCAGGGTTTGGGTACCACTGCAGGGGAAAGGGAGGGAAGGGTTGCAGGTGTCCCCTGCTCCTGGCAGCATCTCTCACCCCCCACTTGCCCACACATCCCCAGCGTCCCACAGATGCTATCCCCAGCCCCAGAGGTGTCAATGCCATGGGGTGAGAAGGTGCTTCCATGGAGATGCTGTGCAGCAGGTGAGTGTCCCACAGCCCCCTTGCTGGGGTGGTACCCTCACTCAGTGACATTTTTGGGGCCACCTGTGGGCTCCTGGGGGACATCAAGCAATCTCAGCTGTCACCCACTAGCCAAGTCCTCCAGAGAGGGCATATTTTGGGCACCTTTCCTGCCTTTCCCATGGCATCTTGCCCTGATGTGATGCAGTAAGGAGCACATGTTCTTTCCTGACCGTGCCTTTCTTCTGTAGCTCAGTGGCTGGGGATTCATGCTAGCACCTCTCTTCCCTCTCTCCCTTCCCATCTCTGGCTGTTCCCCTTTCCTGCCTCCCCATGCAGGGCTGCAGCCCAGTGTTGAGTGCTGGCTGGTGTAGGGAGGCTCTTCTCTCAGCCCTGTCTCCCCTGCACGCTCCCTTTTCTCCTCCGAGCCGGCAGCGCAGGCTGCAGGCAGGTGAAAATTGATTTGCAGTGAACTGGTGCCCTGCCAACGCCTGACTCATCCATTCACTGCACACACATCCCCCCGCGCTCATGAACCTTCCTGCTCCGAGCCTGGAGTTCCAGCAGGGCTGAGGAAACGCTGCCACCGCCCCCGGCCACGCGGCAGGGCTGGCGAGGAGTCACAGCACCAGGGAGCAGCAAGGAGCCACACGGCACAAGGGGAAAATTTGGAACCAAAACCCGGCAAGCAAGACAAGAGGGTTGGGATGGAGGAGAAGGTGCTCAACAGATCCACACCACAGAAAGGTGCAAAGCTGCAGCCACTGGAACTCATGCTCCAGCTCTCAATATGTGGGATTTAACAGCACTGTTACTGCCACTGATGGATGTAGCATTGCTGGAAGTCACCAAGTGGCATTCCTGAGTTTATCACAGAATGGTTTGGGTGGGAAGGGACCTTAAAGCCCGTCCCATTCTACCTCCCTGCCATGGGCAGGGACACCTTCCACTGTCCCAGGCTGCTCCAAGCCCTATCCAACCTGGCCTTGGACACNTCAGTGCAGACCAGCTGTATTTCACATGAATCTTAGATAATTAATGTAAAGCAAAAAAATGTGCCTCTGATTAGTTAATATACCCACATTGCTCTGCAAAAAAAAAAAAAAAANGCCACAGCTGCTCTGGGCACCCTGTGCCAGGGCCTGCCCACCCTCCCAGGGAATAATTCCTTCCCAATATCCCACCTCTCCCTGCCCTCTGGGAAGCCATTCCCTGTGTCCTGTCCCTCCATCCCTTGTCCCCAGTCCCTCTCCAGCTCTCTTGGAGCCCTTGAGACACTGGAAGAGCACTGAGGTTTCCCTGGAGCTTTATCCCAATGTTCCTGCCCATCCATTCCTACCCACTGACCACTNGGGGGGTGGGGGGGGGGTAGGGATTAGAGATAAAAAGAGGTAAAAATAGGCAGGAAGAATTTGAAAGAGGAGAAGACATTGCTGGGAGAATTGGAAACACCTGAAGTGCATCCAAAGAGCTGCAATAAAAGTGCTGGGCTCACACATGAAAGGTAAAAGCAGCTATTAATAGCGGGGCAGCTGGGATGGCAGCACTTGGCCGTGGCTGCACAGGCACGGGCAAAGAAAAATCCCTGCACAAGTGATAATAAAAGCCCTTAATTCAATGTCAGCGGGGGCCGGGCTTGAAGAAAAAATAGGAGGAGAAGCGTGATTCAGCTGCCAGCCGCACGGGGACATCTGTATGCAGGTCCCTGCGTGTACATATTGCTCTGCAAAGTCAACAGGAGGAATGAAGGAAAGCAAACAAATATCTGGGAGCCTCCGGCGTGGCCAGCCCGGCTCTCAGCCAGCAATAACCTTGGGCACGTGGCACCTGTGGGAAGCCATCCCACGGATGTGCTCGCAGGACGGGACCTGCAGGTGTCTGAGCTTTGGGGAAGCTCCTCTGCAGGGAAATAACCCCATGGGAAAGCAGGAAATGACCGTCCCAGGGGCAGGAGAAGCTGTGGGCACTGTGGGGTCACATCCACTGTGTAAGTGTGGTTTATTGTCCTGCTTTTCCTGCATCCAAATTAAGTAGGGAACAGGGACTGGGCTGCAAATCTGATTTCTTGCCCAGCTGGGAAGCAGCTCTGAGGCATCTCCCTGGAGGGCAGGGGTGCTGGGACAAGCACAACCAATAGAGCCACTGCAAAGGACGAGGGCAGCACGGGCTGCTTACAGCCCAGGCAGGCATCCTGCAGGATCTGCAGGAATAAATCCCCACTAATGAGAGCCAGGGACAGTGCAGACACAAATAAGAGGGCCAGGAGGATGTGTCCTTTACTGCAGGTTTTGTGGTTGGTCCACTGGGACTTTGCACTCTGCAGAAAAATTACTGGTTTGTCTGAATTTCACATTTCAGCAGAGGC
>VXAX01002192.1:485899-523798 GCA_013399835.1 Leptocoma aspasia
CCTGTGTCCTGTCCCTCCATCCCTTGTCCCCAGTCCCTCTCCAGCTCTCTTGGAGCCCTTGAGACACTGGAAGAGCACTGAGGTTTCCCTGGAGCTTTATCCCAATGTTCCTGCCCATCCATTCCTACCCACTGACCACTCCTCCTCCAGAGCCACACTCACCCACCCACCCACCCTCGAGCTCAGCTAGGGACACCCCAAATCTAATGGATATTAAAGCACTCTCAGAGCCAGAATGAGAGTGCAAGATCCACTGGGCTTTCACCTAGAGCATCCCTTGGCTGTGAGGGTGGGAGCTGGAGCCCAGAAACTGGAGAGGATGTGACTCAAGGANTGAGACACTGGAAGAGCACTGAGGTTTCCCTGGAGCTTTATCCCAATGTTCCTGCCCATCCATTCCTACCCACTGACCACTCCTCCTCCAGAGCCACACTCACCCACCCACCCACCCTCGAGCTCAGCTAGGGACACCCCAAATCTAATGGATATTAAAGCACTCTCAGAGCCAGAATNGTCCCTTGTATTTTTTAAAAACCCCCCATTTCTCCAAAAAAAAAAAAAAAAAAAAAAAATACAGTCCCCTCAACAGGCCTGTTCCAAATAATAATTCAAGTTCTTTCGAAAGCAGGTCAGCAGCACTGAGTAATAAGTTCATTATAATCTAATAAAGTTCATTAGTCCTTNATAGGCAGGAAGAATTTGAAAGAGGAGAAGACATTGCTGGGAGAATTGGAAACACCTGAAGTGCATCCAAAGAGCTGCAATAAAAGTGCTGGGCTCACACATGAAAGGTAAAAGCAGCTATTAATAGCGGGGCAGCTGGGATGGCAGCACTTGGCCGTGGCTGCACAGGCACGGGCAAAGAAAAATCCCTGCACAAGTGATAATAAAAGCCCTTAATTCAATGTCAGCGGGGGCCGGGCTTGAAGAAAAAATAGGAGGAGAAGCGTGATTCAGCTGCCAGCCGCACGGGGACATCTGTATGCAGGTCCCTGCGTGTACATATTGCTCTGCAAAGTCAACAGGAGGAATGAAGGAAAGCAAACAAATATCTGGGAGCCTCCGGCGTGGCCAGCCCGGCTCTCAGCCAGCAATAACCTTGGGCACGTGGCACCTGTGGGAAGCCATCCCACGGATGTGCTCGCAGGACGGGACCTGCAGGTGTCTGAGCTTTGGGGAAGCTCCTCTGCAGGGAAATAACCCCATGGGAAAGCAGGAAATGACCGTCCCAGGGGCAGGAGAAGCTGTGGGCACTGTGGGGTCACATCCACTGTGTAAGTGTGGTTTATTGTCCTGCTTTTCCTGCATCCAAATTAAGTAGGGAACAGGGACTGGGCTGCAAATCTGATTTCTTGCCCAGCTGGGAAGCAGCTCTGAGGCATCTCCCTGGAGGGCAGGGGTGCTGGGACAAGCACAACCAATAGAGCCACTGCAAAGGACGAGGGCAGCACGGGCTGCTTACAGCCCAGGCAGGCATCCTGCAGGATCTGCAGGAATAAATCCCCACTAATGAGAGCCAGGGACAGTGCAGACACAAATAAGAGGGCCAGGAGGATGTGTCCTTTACTGCAGGTTTTGTGGTTGGTCCACTGGGACTTTGCACTCTGCAGAAAAATTACTGGTTTGTCTGAATTTCACATTTCAGCAGAGGCAGACTGGGGAGTGATGTTGTCCCCCATGGATGGAGAGAGGTCACCAAGGGCAGAGGCCTGTCCTGGGGGGCAGTTGCCCAGTACCCAAATGTCTCCTAAAGCCTTCCTGGGTGTATGGAGCCCCAGGGGAAGAGGCTAGTGCTGCTGCCACCCCAAGAGGAGTGGGAACAGGGGCTCTCCAGGCTGCAAGGATGCTGCTCCTTCCCCTTGTTCTGCCTTGTTCTGGTCTTTGTCCTCAGGGAAACAGGATCAGACATTGAGAAGAACAGCACCAATTTCTCCAGCACATATTGGCTAATTTTTTTCTCTTTCCACCCCCAAAATGACAGCTATTGCTGCCCTCAAGGCCACCCAGACTGTGGCCAAACAAGGTTATGAAAGCTCACTTTGCTTAAAGAGAACAGGGATAAGGGGGTGGTGTTAAAACAAATACTTCACTTGAGACTGCATGTTTCAAGCCCTTAAAACGTTTTTCCTTCTTTTTCTAGTGGAAGGCCAACACACCTTAAAGAAATAATTGTTTGTCGTTATGGCCAGCTTTTCATTGGTGTTTAACGTGACACACGGGTTCATCCCTCACCTGCTGCCCCAGCCATGAGACATGAGGTGCTCCTGGTCCCCAGGACAAACCAAAGGACTGATAAAAAGCCATGATTCCAGCAGTGAGCCTGGCTCTTTCAGCAGGAAAATCCAACCAACACCCTCAGGGCAGCAGCACCAGGACCCTCTGCCACCTCCCGGGCAGGATGGAGCTGCTGCGGGGTGAGGAGCAGTGAGATTCCTGGGGGTGGGACAGATATAGTCAAATGTCGTGCCCAAACAGTTGATCTGAGCTTTAATAAACACAAACCTTCTGAATAACTGATACCTGGAGTTATTGAAGAGCTGGTGTGAGTGCAGGCAGAGCCTCGTGCAGCACTAGTGCCCACTGGGGATGCTGAGGCACTAAGAAATGCCTCAGCTTTTACAGGGAGTGTCAGGAGGTGATTTATGGCCAGCACCAGGCGGGAGGACTGGCCAGAGACAGCCCCTCTTGCCGTGCAGGTACAGTTGTGTACTGCACCAGGCTGCCCTTGCTGTGCACTGAAGGGCAGAGGGAATGAGGAGCTGTGCCTGTTTTCCTGGCATTGCCCATCTCTCCCATTGCCCGAGGCCACAGCAGCCCCACGAACACCTGGAACCAGGAGGAGAGTTCTGCACAGCCCGGCTCACAGCTGCACAAATACCAGCTCCCTCAAGGAAGGGAGTGAGAAACTCCATGATACTGGGGGAGAGAAGGCTCCAGGGAGAGCTCAGAGCCCTTCCAGGGCCTAAAGGGGCTCCAGGAGAGCTGGAGAGGGACCTGGGATAAGGGGTGGAGGGACAGGACACAGAGAATAGCTTCCTACTGCCAGAGGGCAGGGATATATGGGATATTGGGAAGGGATTGCTCCCTGGGAGGGTGGGCAGGCCCTGGCACAGGGTGCCCAGAGCAGCTGTGGCTGCCCCTGGATCCCTGGAAGTGTCCAAGGCCAGGTTGGACAGGGCTTGGAGCAGCCTGGGACAGTGGAAGGTGTCCCTGCCATGACAGGGGGTGGAACAAGTTGAGTTTCAGGTCCCTTCCAACCCAAAGCATTCTGAGATCACTACCAAACACTTCAGTGACCAACATTTCTCTGTTGGGGCCACTCTGCACCTGCTGGAGCCAGCACTGGGATGTTCTGTGCCGAGGATGCAGCATCAGCCTCGTGTTCCTCACCCGGGGTAATTTGTCTCAATCAGCCACAGCAGAGAAAAATAAAGATCTGAAGGAAGAACACCACAATCTATCCAAACTACAGGAGAACATATTGGGAAAGAGCTTGAGGTAATGAACTTGGAGATTGATTCTCTTAACCAGCGCTGTAATGGGCTGCAAATTAAAGCCGGAGGGATGGGGAAAGGCTGGAATTATCCGAATTTTGTGAAGCTGAATGAAAGCATGAAGCAGCAGAGAAAAACTTAATGATAATTAAGGATAATGTTTGAGATTCTGATTTCAGGGACACTATGTAAATTCAAAATAATGCCAGAGGAGGAAGCTGTATTTCCTCAGAGGCAGCCTAGCATCCCTGGCTCGTGCACAGTTGTCTTTGTGACCCAAGGAAGAAGGGAGAATGCATTTCTTAGTTGTTTCCTACAGTCTAGATACATTACCAGGAGTCAGGAAAATTCAGAGCTAAACAGTTTTCTGGTAGGAATTACTGATTTATCAAAACTGGGAAGCTCCACAGGGATTTTGATCAGTTAAGCTGGAAACCAGGCAGGGTTAGGACTGCCCTTGGAACAGATCCCCCAGACTCCCACAGACTACAGAGCCAGAGCAGAACTTTATGCCCCTCCAGGGAGTGAAATGTTTGGGCTTTTTTTTCCAAGTTGGAGCAGACCTAAAATCTAGAAGAAAAAGGCCCAGAGGACACAGAGGCCTTCAGGGACTCCTGCTCTAGAGCATCTCCCAAGACAGAACACCTGACATGGCAGCGCCGTGAGACACAGCCGCTCGACAAGTGATGCAAAACCCAGCTCCAAATTGCTCAGCAAATGATGTTAGGGGGCAAACACAGCTTAATCCAACCCAAATATAGCTCCAGACTGCACAAATCTAGTCGAGTTAAAAGAGAAGGACATCTAAAGGTCCAGGAGCAGGATCTGAGGAGGAGGGGATGGGAAATACAGGCTCAGTGGGAAACTGTCCCACCTTTGAAGGCAACAGAAGTTTCGTTTTTGACTGCAGCAGGGTGAGGACTTCACAGGTGTCTTTAAACAGATCTGAGGCAGCTCCTCAGGGAGCGTGGACAGCACAGGCTCAGTCCTGGTCTCAGCCCAGGGAGCTGGGGCAGTGTTGGAGGGGTAGGCAGGAGCCAGCCCTGTGTCTGGGCCAGCAGAAGCCAGGGACAGGGATGGCACCACCAGATGAGGCTGTGCAGGGCCCCACCCCACCTTGGTGGGATCCCATAACCATGTTACACCTCTCAGCCCAGGGATGCCCCACAGACAGCACCTGCCCTGGGATGGGGAACCCTCCCTGATTTGCTCAGCACTGGGCTGGCAGAGCTGAAATTGCTCAGCCAGGAGACACAGACAGACCAAGGTCAGAGCAGAGCTGGGGACCAAACAGCCCAGGGCTGTGGGGAGGTGCAGGCATTGCTGTGGGGAGGAGATGCCTTGCCTGGGCTGCCCAGCCATATTTGAGAAGGGGTTTTCAAGGCTGGGATATGCGCCCGCCCCAGCAATTGCAGGTGAAATAGGTTTCTTTACAGGCTTTAAGGAAGCACACATTCAAATTTTGCATTGATCCTTCAAGCTGGAGAGGTTTGGCCAAGTCCCCATTAGGATCATTTGCTACTCCAGTAATAAGAAGTATGTATTCAGAAGCAGATTTCCATGTGACCTTACAATACTGGCAGAAATCCTTATGCATTTAGAGCAGAAAAAAAGTGTTTCCAGTTGATATCTCAGAGAGAACTGGCACAGGCCTTGCAACAAAAGTACCTCCAGCTGGTGCAAGGTGGCTGTGCCAGGAGGACTTGCAGGTCCTGTTCTACCTTGTCTAGCAGGGGCCATGCCTGCCCTGTGAGCAGGACAGATGTGGCATGTCACATCAGATCAGCATGGAGCTCAGAGCACTCACACCAGCCCTGCACCAGCCCTGACTCACAACAAAATGGAGCACAAGGCTCCCAGCAGTGGGAGCCACCCCAGCAATGGCCACTGCTGCCACCTAAGAGGTCCCTCCTTGGCCCCAGGACACATGGCTGGGCACAGACAGCAACCATAACCCCCCAGTGCTTCTCCTCTAAGAGCCACCAAGGGGATACTGCTCTTTCCAGGGGCTCCAGGTCTGCTTCCTTTGTTTATTTGCTGTTTAAAGCCAGTGTGAGGGTTGAGGGCAGCAGCTTTTCCAGCACATTTGTTGTTGGGATTGACCTTGCCTGTCAGTGGGCAGAAGCGACTCTGCAGTGCACCAGGCAGGAAGAGCAGGACTGTCCTGGGCTATCAGAAATTTCAAGCAGATGCCACTTGCCAAGTCTGAACATGAAGGACAGAGAGAGGAGGAAGAGAAGCTGGTCCCACCATGGGGACCCAGCCTTGCTCCAAGAACACAAGGAAAGTAAGGTCCCGGATCCCTGCAAGGTCAGGAACGTTGTTCAGGCAGCGAGTCCCTCCTCACACAGCACTCTATGAAACAATCCCTTGCTTTATAACTCCTGGCACAGAGGTAACACTTGGCCTCAGATCCCCTTTTAAATTCCTCACACTTTGATTTTCTGCTTTCTGTGTCCAGGGCCAAAATTGACCACATGCATCACAACCCTCTGGTTTGTGCTGCTGAGCAGCACCTTCCCTGCTCCCTGCTGCACCTGGCTAAAGCTACTTAACATATTTCTTTTGATCTGGGTCTTTTCAAAGAGCAGTGCAGGTTTTTCAAATCCTAACACTGATTCAAGACCAACAGAGCACTATTTGAAGCAGACAGGCTGTTGTAGGAATCACAGAAACACAGAATGGTTTGGGTTGGAAGGGACCTTACAGATCACCTCATTCCAACCCCCTGCTGTGGGCAGGGACACCACAATGGGTTCCTGCGATGGAGAGCAGGGCTTTGCTGGCACTGGGTCACTGCACACCCAGCTGCTGGCACTCCAGTTGTGCACTGCCTGTGCTGGTCTCACAGGGTGTGGGGGGTGCACTGCCTGGGGAGAGGCTGTTGTGAAGATGGGGCAGGGCCTGTGGCTGGGGACAGGTGTCCTGCCTTGCTGTACATTGTGCTGACCACTAAACCCCACAATCTGCATCACATCTCTGCCCCTAACCTCAGTTTATCACCCTCTGCATCCTAATTTACACTCAGCATTCTCCAGAGTTGAAAATAGTGAAGAAAAACAGCTCTGAAAGCAGGAATGAGTGTGGGAGTTTGATTTGAAGTCAGGGATGGTGTCAGCACTTGCAGCTCTGCTGTGACTGCAGCAGAACAAAGTCCCCTCTGAAGGGCAGATGTCCCTCAGCCCTGGGTGTTGTTGTGTGTCCCAGTCTGTCCCAGTCTGTCCCTGTGTGTCCCTGTGTGCAGGGAGGGCAGAGCAGGCCCAGGCTCTGCTCTGGGCCCAGCAATGGCACCAGAGCCACGGGCAGGGGCTGAGCCCAGGAACTGCCCCAGCACAGGAGGCAGAACTCCTGCCCTGGGCAGTGCCCAGCCCTGAGCAGATGGGGCAGGGAGGCTGTGGAGTGTCCCTCCCTGGGGATATTGCAGAGCTGTGTGCACACACTGCTGTGCCCTGAGCTCTGGGATGGCCCTGCTGGAGCAGGGAGGTGGCACCAGGTGAGCCCCTGTGGGCCCTTCAGCCTGATCCAGTCTGGGGTTCTGGGATTCAGAGGGAGGGCACTGGCTTGGCCATGGCTGTGCTCTGGAGCTTCCCCAGGACTTCCCCTGCAGGACTAGACACAGTGCAAGTGTCCACACCATGGACAGGACAGGCTCTCCAATGCAATTTATCTGCCTTCAGCTCCCGAGTTTGTTTCCCCAATGGAAAATGCCACATGGAAATAGATTGACTTTCCTTAATCCCTACTAAATACAGTGAAATTGGACATGGAGTTACCTGGAAGGTGCACACAGAGGACACTCCACAGCTGCTCTAGAACACTGGATATGTGTGGGCAAGACACACAGCCCTGGCCTTGGATTGTAGGGGAAAGGACACTTGTGCCCACAGGCTCCTGCCCCATCCTGACAGACCCGATGCAAGGGAACCTGCTTGTCCTTCCCTGATGGACAGCATTGTCCTGTTGCTATGAGAAAAGTGTTAAAAATAACTTGGTACCAGGATGGAGTATTGGGATGGATGCAGAACAATCCCATTGGTTTTGTGCTCTCTCCAGCACCATTTCCTCTGTGGGACACCAGCTCCACCACCTCACAGGTAGCTTTCTATGCCCTGTCTAACCCTTGTTCCTGACTTCACCTCCCTGCAGGGTCCAGCCCAGCAATCCCATAAAGCCCTGGTGGCTTGGCAGAAGTGCTTTTGCACGCACACGGCAGAGGGGGAGCAGGGGGCAGCTCGGTGCTGCAGGGCTGTGTCCAGGCCATAGCCAGCTCTCTGCAGTGTGGTGACAGGGCTGCCCATCCCACAGCACCTCCCCAGCTCCAGCCTGCCACGGCACCTGCTGTGTGTGCAGAGGGGCTCATCGGGAGCCACGAGCTCAGTTGCTCCACTCTGACCAACACAAAGCTTTGCACAGGCTCCTTTGCAGCAAAACAAGCAGAGCTGAGGCTGAAGGGGTACAGCCCTGAAGGGGTACAGCCCAGTGCTGGCCCTGCTCGTGCCCACAGCAGCGTGCCCAGCTCCTCTGAGCAGACAGAGACAGGAGGGACCAGATTAGCAGCTGTGTATACACACTGGGAACCCAGTGAACCTGTTCATGTGAAGCCTGGCACCTCGAGATAATATTAGGAGATAATAATTTCAATTGGCATTGTCTGGAGGCAAACAGAGCCAAGGTTCTGCAGAGGCTGTGACAATGTGAGCAGCAGAAGCAGGATTTTCCAAAACACCCAGGAGACATAGGGATAAACCTGCCATGACTTTTCAGGATACCCCTGATCCAGTCAGATGCACAAGCAATCGTCTGGCACACCAAGCCACAGAATGCCAGCTCCTGCAGCATGAGCACTTTCCCCAGCTCTGCTCCATCCCAGGCTCAGCCACACCCCCAAACTCCTCATTTTCTCCCTAACATTCACCTGCCCCACATTCCTGAGACCCATCCCAGTGAACTCAGGACATGGCAGAGGACACAGTGCTGGTGCCAGGCCGAGGGGAGGCTGCCAGGCATCCACACAGAGCCCAGTCCATATTTACCTGCACTCCCCCTGGAGCCTCCTCCACACCTGAATCCTAACCTGAGTCCTAATCTGGGACCCAACACTCCTCAGAGGGGCTTCAACCTCCTCAGAGGGGCTTCTCTGGGCCACAAAGACACTGCCTCAGATGACAGGGGAGCAGGTTTGTTGCTAAATGTGAGCTTTTTGATTGCAACACACCAAGAGAAGGAGCCAGCAACTGTCACAAGTATCAGGGGGCAAAAATGAGCCCCTGGCCCAGGGCACAGAAACCAGCACTGCTCCATCCCTTTGCCTGCTGGATGTGCTGCCCTGGCACGCAGAGGGAAACAGCTGCTGCTGTCCCTTGGGATATCCCACATGCTCACACTGTCTTGTCCCACCCTTCGATCTCCCTTTCTGATTCAAAAAGTGATTTGAAGCTTTGAGCAGATACTTGAAGCTAGCTGAGTGCTGTTCTCAAAGCAAAAAGAACCACCAAAGCCTTCTCCCCTGGCAAAAGGACAGGTTTGCTTTGAGTAGAACGGAATTGCACTTTGGACTTGCTTCTTTGTCATGTTTTATGTTTTCCAAGCACTGCATAGGATTAGCTGGTTAATTAATACTTAGTATTATCCTCACAGATGGAGAGAGCTTCTAAGAACTCAAGGTAAAATATTTTAGCAATACAGATTTGTGCCAACCTAAATTTATAGTCTTAAACATAATGAGATTAGTAACAAGGGGGAAAAGAAACCAGGATGAGAGTAATAAAATACAGATCCTTTCTGTGCACACACTGGTCTCTCTGTCTTTGGAAGTCCCATCCTCACCATATACAGCAAGAAGGTTTAAACTCACGCATTTATTTTTAATCAAGCCCATGTCTGATACAAATCTGCAGGATTTGTGGCCATTTGTGCCACTGTCCCCAACCAGTCACTGCCAGATCTCCCAAAAGGGCTCAGCACAGCCCAAACCTCCCATGTGGGAGGGAGAATGAAGCTGGCTCAGCCACAGCCTGTTCCTACCTCCAGATCTGAAGATCTTACAAAATTTTCCTGCTCAAAACCAGATAGAAAAATAAAAAGCACTGAAAAGATCCAGAGGTATAGCAGAAGGACAGTGGAGCCAAAACCAATGCTGAAGAAGGCTTCAGGGCATCTGCTCATACAGAGTTAACATCTAACACTTCAGAAGGCTGTAAACATCTATATCTGCTCTTTATTGTTAATCAGCACAACCTTTTAAACTCTTGATCTCACGTGCATTCCACCCGTGTGTCCTCTCTACCCTTTTGTGATTGCTCAGTGCCCCTCAGCACCCCATGTCTCATCACCTTCAATACTGGTCACCTCTCCTACACAGCTGGAGCCCATTGGGGAGGAGGCTCAGCCACAGCCCCACTCCCAATTGCCACAAGCTGTGTGCCTACAACACAGAGGGGGTCAGTAAACATTTCATTTGGAAACGTTTCTTTCCATGCCAACCTTTTCAGCTACTTTCAGCAGAAGTTTCAGTTGAACTGTTTTGACAGAGATTTTGAAGGTTGCATCAAGATGAAATTTTTCATCAGATTTGCACTAAAAAATGTAAAAAAAAAGGTATAGAATCAAAGCTGGATGCAGCTCAGGTTGAGTTTGCTTTTGGCAGGGGGGCAGAACAGATGATCCCCACAGCTCCTTCCAGCCTGAGTTTTTCCATGTTTCCATGCAAACTATTTTAAAATGCTTTCAAAGTATTTTGTCAGGAAGAGCCTTCTCAAAAGATGTCCTTTTCATCAACAGCTAATCTTAGCAGTAAAAGAGCACTTCACCTGAGAAATGCCACTGAACTCAGGGGGCTCAGGAACTTCATCTCCTCATGGCTGCCTGACTCAAACTCAGCTTCTCTTGGAATTACACAGCCTTCTGCTCAGGCCAGTTAGAGAGGGAAAATCCCAAGTAATCGGACAGAGATGGATTTTATCCTGTGTGCCATGTGCAGCTGGTCCAGCACAGGCTAGAAGAGCCAATATAATGGGGGTGGCAGCACACTGAGCAGCTTTAGGGTCTGGCTGAGCCCCTGGAGGTGCTTCCTGGGGTGCAGGGGCTGCCCACAGCCTGCTGTGCTAGCCGGAGTATCTGCCTTGTTATTTTTCCTTCCCCGGAGTAACATCCTGTGCCTCTGGGGGCGAGGACATGCCCACAGTGCCAGTGCCACTCACCAGACCCACTCATGGCTGCCAGGCCCATTTGTCCCCCCAGGAATGTCACTTATAGGGCTGGTGGGATCTAGGGGGCAGAGCTAAGAGTGGGTGTGGGAGAGGCAGAGCTGCACAGCAGCTGCTGGGCACAGCCAGCCCCAGGAGAGCACAGCAGGGCCTCACCTGCAGCCAGGGCAGCTGGGCTGTTATTGCTCCTGCTACCTGATGTCCTGATGGCAAACAGCAGTTGTGGCAGGCTGGTGAGAAAAACAACCTCAGTTCTCTGTGGACTTTCCTGAGGAGTTAGGAATAACTAAAGGCCGTAGAAGGTCTCCTTACTGGAGCACCACTCTCCGTCCTTGGGGAAGAGTAACCAGGAGCATCCCATGGGAGGGCTTCTTTTCCTATCACAGAATGGTTTGGATTAGAAGGGACCTCTAAAGATCATCCAGTCCAGCTGCCCTGCCATGGGCAGGGACACCTTTCATCAGACCAGGCTGAGCAGAGCTCCATCCAACCTGGCCTTTAGTGTCACCAGGGATGGGACATCTGCTCCTCTATCATGGGAGGACAAGGAGCATCCCCGGGGCACTTCAGGGATGATAAAAATTCCAGTTTCTCCACAGGGGAGGGAAAGCTCCTGCCTTGGCCAGGGGACAGCAATGCTGCTCCCTGCTGAGGAGCCGGGTAGATGTGGCCTTTCCTGAGGTGCTCCCAAAGACTGGCTGCTCCTTTGATTCTGGTCAAGGAAAGATGATCCTTTGAGCAGGAGCATCCTGCAGCCTTCCCAGCTGTGCAGGACTATCATCTCAGTTACACCTAAAATAGAGCAGAGCATTTGCCTCTTTCACTTTGTGTGGAGACAGCGATAATTAGAACAAAGAGGAGCCTGAACTGTGCAGTGATGGGAGCTTCAGTGGGGAGGAATCACACTGGCAGGAAAATCAATCCTCTGCAAAAAGGGAAAAGAAAAAACCCAACCCATGAGGCCAGAGCTCTTCAATGAGACTAACAGCATGTTCAGCTGAATTTGGGGGCCCCAATTAGACAGCTCAGATTAAACAAAGACTGGCAGAAGATCTGCCTGGAAAAAAAGAAATGTAACCTAAATAAGATATTTTCAAAGATGAGATCAGCATGGAGAGCAGCTGTGGCCTGCACATCCACTCTCAGCTGGGTCTAGGTCTGCACCAAGCAGCCCCATCCTGCTCTGGCTGGCCACAGCAGCATTGAGACTAGTGACAGGAGGGCCAGGCCTGCAAGGGAGGCACAGCCATCAGGTGAGACATCCCAGAGGGACTTAATGCAGCACACACTGCAGGAATATTAATTCAGCCCTCTTGTTCATAATCCTAAGGATTTAATTTTAGAAATCACAGCTCATTGGGAATTACTCACTGAACCTGGAAACAACAGGCTAGAAGGAAGAAGTGTAAGTCCTCCTGCCAGCCACTGCTCAAAAACAGCAGGAGACAGGAGCCAGCCTAGGGAGGGAGCAGAGCCACTACCTTCAGGGCCACTGGACCCAGACCAGCACTGCAGGACAGCCTGGAAAACTCTGGCAGGACCAAGAGGGCCGATGCAAAGTGCTGAGGAGGTGACAGAGAACATCCCAGCAGAGTGGGGTCACTGCAGCCAGCCATGCTCACCCACCCCATGGCTGGGATCTCTGCTGCAGGTGCAGCATCCCAGGGGCTGCTCT
Source organism: Leptocoma aspasia (assembly GCA_013399835.1). Taxonomy (NCBI): domain Eukaryota; kingdom Metazoa; phylum Chordata; class Aves; order Passeriformes; family Nectariniidae; genus Leptocoma; species Leptocoma aspasia. Next base: position 498,274 of record VXAX01002192.1, read on the forward strand.
GCTCTCCTGCTCCAGCAGAACAAAGCTTCCACCTGCCCACATGGCACAAGAGCCTGAGACAGGCTGAGCCAGGCACAGCACCCCCAAACCTCTGCAGTAAATTCAGCCCCTGAGTGATGGACACATTTGGGAATCAGCACAGGGTACTGTGTGGCTTGGCCTCTGTGGTGGGTCTTTTTCTGCTCCCCAGCACCACTCATCCTCTGCACACAGGGGGCTTGGGCAGCACAGCCCATCACCCTCTGATCCTCAAAGCAGCCCATCACCCTCTAACCCTCAAATCCTTCTGCCAGAGTTGGGAGCTCTGAGAATTCACCTGCAGCTCACTGGGAAAGAGAGCACAAGGAGAGGCTGTGTAAGCACCTCTCAGGTTCCTGCTGCACCAGTGCCCCAAGATGTGAGGCACAACCCCCTTCTGGGCCAGATCCAGATCTCAGTGCAGGCCAGCAGCCTCCTCACAGCTTGCAGGAGAGCTCTGCCAGGGCAGGAAGCCTGCAAAAGCCTGCCAGGGGCAATGCAGCTCACCCAGCACTTGCAAGCTGGGAGGGACCTTCTGTGGGAGAGAAATCACTGCGTGTTGAGCTGGGGGGCTGCAGGGAGTCAGGGAGGTGTTTAGGGTGCCCTGCTTATCTCACAGGGGTGCCTTGCTGTTCATCCCCTACACCTTGCCCCCGGATCCTGCTGGGCTCTGCCGGGGATGAAGACCCAGCAGTGCTGCCACCTCTGGATCCCAGCGACCACCTTTGGGAAGGGGGCCTGGGTGGGCTTGTGGAGGGGACCACGGCTGGGCCAGGGACCCTGCCAGGATGGTGAGCCCCGCTCCTGCAGCTGCCACGCACGGGTTTGTACCGCGCCTGCAGGGCCCGGGAACGGAGAGCTCCAAGCGCTATATTTAACCTCTTGTTTGTGGAAATACATCGCTGGGTTTCATAATGGATTTTGTAGACTATTAAATCCATCTGAGGTGTTTGGGGAGGACAGAAGTTCTCCCAGCTCCGCAGCCCACCTGAGGCTGGCCAGCATCCCCCCCGGGCACGCTCCATCCTTCTTCCTGCCGCTGGCATCCTCAGGAAATTACACAGCCTTACTGAACAACCTTGCTCTGACCCAGCCATCCGATCCAAAGGCAAGGATAGCCAGACACACACCGCTCACTTGAACAAATAATTCCTCTGTCCCTCAGCGTTGCCTCCAGCCTCGCAGGGAGCCCAGATCCCCCACCCCAAAGGAGCACCACAGCCCCCTCAGCCCTGCAGGCTGCAGCCCATGCTCCCAATCTGAAATTCAATTAAGGCAAACATTATTTTGCTGTCACCCAGTCAGGATGCATTACAGCACTCTGCGCATCACATGTGGTTGGAGGCAAAACAATTCCCCTGCAGAGGGAAGGGAGTGCTCACCCCCAGTGACACCCCGTTGTGGCAACTTTCAACCTTTTCAGCGTTCAGGTTAGACCCGGGGTGTTGGTTAAATCCTCAGCTGAGTGGCACTGCTCAGCCTCCAGGCCTTTGAGGTGAACACAAATGAGTCAGAGCAGCCAGGAGAGGAGAAGACTGCTGGTGGTGGGGACCAGCCCAGGACCACTGGGATGTTCAACTCCTGCTCCTGGGAGTGCGGAAAGCACACGGGAACCCCACAGAGGCTGAACCACCTCCCCCTCCCTCACCTCCAACCTGCAGCAGAAATTACACTCTAATTTCTGCAAAAATGATAAGTTTAATTTGAAAGGGCATAATTCTTAATTTATGTGTTGTCATGAACAAAGACAGCAAAAGTAGGTCATTTCATTATCTGCTGCCTGAGTATTTTGCCAAGGATCCAAGACATAAAGCTAAACAAAATCATCACCCAAGGTTTGGGATTTGTTTGTGGAAAAAAAAATATTATGGTTATTTTTCTACTTGCTTGATTTGCACATCTTGGATTGCAGAGCATATTTAGCTTGGCTTTAAAGCATGCATTTATTGTGACTGTCATATTTGATAGTGCTGCCTATAGTCAAAGAGCAATCTTTCATGGATACACTGTCTCAATTTATAATTCAATATCACAGCTTTGAGAACTCGTACAATAAGTCAGCCAACAACAAAAAGCCTAAAATGTCTGTATGCAAATAAACATGTCAGTGCATGAATGAGCACCTTCCAGGAAGGGCCTGCCAGCTCTCTCCTTGCTGCAAACCTCCCAGCCAGCTGAAGGAGGGGAGGCATGAGCAGCCCAGCAGCCCCTGGGAGCTGTGCCCAGGTCCTGCCAGTCTCCCTGAACATTTGGGGAGATGCTTCCAGGGCAAGAACAGCTCCCTGGCCAGGGACTGCACCACCTGTGCTGTCACTGCTCCAGGGAACCCTCACTCATCACAGTAGGCACCTCACCCCCTCTGAGCAACACCCAGGGGCACCTCACCTTGAGACTCACCAAGGCCTGGCTTTTCCTCAGAGCACAGAAGGATCTGCATCACCCTTGGGATGGGCACAGCCACACCTGGGTGAGCAGCAGTGGCTCAGGGAGAGCCTCCAGGGCACTAAATCCTGCTGCTCCCTGTGCGCACCACCTGCCCTCTGCCCACACGTGGGAGCCCCCTGAAGCCCAAACCTGCAGACCTGTGGGATTATCCCAGCCCTGTGTCCTGGGTGATTGAGTGATCTCCTGGGCAGCCCCATGCTGTGGGTGGCTGTGTCTCCAGCCTCACCTCCTGCATGGTTTCACCCTGCTGCTGCAGCCTGGCTTCCCACTCCTCCCAGTGTTACTGCATTGTGCTGGAGGCTGCTGACAAATAAACCTGTGGGTAGCACTGCTCTGCTCAGCCCCACGGAGCAGCTCCTGTGATGGGCAGGACACATCCCCACAGAGCATCCCACCCCCTGCTACTCCCTGGGAAGTGGCTTGGATGAGAGAGAACAGCTGGAGCTGTACACATCCTGTGTACATCTGCAGCCAAATTTGGGGTGATGTGGGGCTGAGTTCAGGGGTGCTGAGCTGACAACCCCTGCTGTCACTAAACCTCTGCTTTTCCAGGGCAGCACATTCCGGAAGTGAGCATCCGGTGGGGATGGAGGAGGAGACCCCAAAACTGCAAGGGATGAATCTCAGCTGCCCTAAGAGCACAGAGCTGGCTCAGCTGCTTGCAGGTGAGACAGACCCTCCTCATCCCTATGCCAGGGTCAGGCAGTGGATCTGGTACTCAGCCTCCCACTGAGAGCAGCCCCGGGGAAATTTCCTACAGATGGGGGTGGGGGTAGGGGGTGGCTGCAAGACCCTCACCTGGCTCAAAAACCACCAGCAGGGCCTTGAGAGCAAAGCTGTACCATTGGCATGAGCATCCACTGCTCATTCTGCCTCCAGAGTGTGGCAGCTCCAGCAGATTGTGGCAGATTGTTTGCAATCAGTCAACAAAGACGGGAGAAAATCCTAAATCTCGAGCAATTCCAGCTCCTGATCACAGCCGAGGAAATTGTGGCATTCTCAGACAGCAAGAGGCTCAGTGACTTGAGGATGCTGTGAATTACTGCCTTAGTCTGTGCAGGGAAACTGCCTGGCCACCTCCTGCCATCACCAGGGGATGATTCCTGCTGGACCCTGTGGTTTTTCCTTCTTCAGCATTTGGTGGTGGAAAAGTCCTCAGCAGCTTTGAAGCTCTGCTCCACCTGCTTGTTATTGCCCAGTTTTAGGAGCTCCCTGAGCTGTGACCCAGCTCATCCAAGGAGCTCCAGAGGTAATCAGTGATTTCTACCTGGGTCCTCATTAGACCTGCACTCCCTAATTCCCCTGAGAGGAGGTTTGAAGGAGGTTTCACAGACCTTCACCCAAGTCCACCCTTTTCAAGCCAGGGTGATGATCTGGCAGAGCAGAGACTCAATTGCACAGAGCCCTGTGGTCATTCTGCCTCCTCTGAGACATGGATTTCACTTCCACGATCCAGAGGGCTGGATCCTGATGAATGCTGAGAACTTGCATTTTTTCACAGCAGACAGCCCGATCTATAAGCATTAAATGAGAGTGAACAGTTTTCCTTTTGCCTACTGACGTATAAAATGGGTTTGTGTGAGGATTAGGAGCAGAGGTGGGAAACGTCTTTATCTGCTAATGATCCTGTGAATTATACATGTTTAGTATTCATGCATCTGAAGGAGAGGCAAACGTAGCCATTTTCTGTGGAATGACCTTTACCAGCAGCCAATACATTTACATTTAATTTAGAATTACAATTACTGGGTCAACTTGGGAGCAAGTGGAACTTAGATTTATGGAGAAGAGACAAAAATTGGTCTTTCTGCCTTCACCAGCAAAACACGGATTTTTCTCCTAAATAACCCCCTCAAACCTGATGTCCAGCAGGGACTTGGAGCATCCCCAATGCATTTGAGCAGCAACACTTATGTATTTGGCTGGGTGAACTCTGGGGACTGTGAGTTTGGTCCATTGCCCATCAGAGCATGGCTCAGGCTTTGGTCAGCCAGGACCAAGGAGCTTCCATCGCCCACTGCTGCATGTGGGGAGGAGCCAGAGGCAGGACCTGAGGGGCAGCATCTCCGTTTGGACACTGGGAAATAGCCTTGGCTCTGTCCCGGCCTTCTGGAGTGCAGCAGCCTCTCAGCCAGTAAAGGCAGCGATTATTCTAGAGCCAGCTCAGCTCCTGTGCATGCACTGAGGGCTTGGTTTGGGCTTGTCACCCTCTGGAGGGAGTGGCCCTGGCCAGAGGGGACCCAGCAGGATCTCTCCTAAACGACCCTTCCTGTACATCCAGCCAGGCTTGTCCCGCTCACAGCTTGTTCAGGTAATCACCCTAAAGGGTTCTGAGGTGCCTGTAGTAGTAATAATAATAATAATAACAACAACAACAATAATAATTAGACCACTGCATCTTGGCAGTGTTATTGCAAGTGCTCCTGCTTGTACTAAGCCATTGCTGCTGGTCATCAATGGGGTCTGGTGGCACTGGGGCACCTCTGGGTGTTTGGGAAGGGTTAGGAATGGTGTCCCCATCACTGTGTCACAGCTTCCTGCAAAACTGGGAGGAGAGGGGAGGTGCAGCTCTAGCAAAGGGGATTCCTGGAGTGCAGGGGAAAAGGAGCAAATGCCCTGTGCCAGGCAATAACTCAGCACCCCCGACCCCAAATCAGCAAATTCAGCTGATGTTTAATTCACACACGAAGAGCACAAAGCCCAGCACAGACTGGGAGCCCACGGGACAAACCCCCAGACATGAAAAGCCCCCTCCTATGCCTCAAGAGCCGTCTCCTGTATTTATTCCCGAGCCCTGCAAGGTGCCAGCAGAGCGTGCCACGCTGCAGCTCGGTGATCACCAAGCTCTGCAGGCATGAAAGAGCGATTTCCCGTTGCAGCCCCCGTGTGTGCCGTGGATGGGAGCGCAGGAGCGGCCCCCGGGCTCTGTCACCTCCAGCTCCGCAGGCGCTGGTGGCGCTCAGCGGGCGGCGCGGCAGCCGGGATCCCGCAGGGCTGCGGTGCCCGAGCGCTGCCCCAGCGCAGGCTTGTGACAGCAGCATCACTGCCCTGCCCGTGCCCAGAGCCCCGCGCTGCCCGTGGGACACCCGACACCCTTGTCCAGGCTGGAAAAAGCCTCTGGCGTTGCTGCTGTCCCCGGAACCACGCAGCCTGCACACGGCCACCCAGCCCCACAGCTGGGCCGTGCACTGGCCGTGGCCAACATCTATTGCCGTGGTTCGTACGTTGACAAAGGACTCTTGACAATAATATCAGAAGGCTAAATATGATTTTTAAACATGACTCCATAATTCAAAGGATTTGGGCTAATATCTGCCCAGTCTGGAGCAATCTGAAGCTCCTGCTCCCAGCTCTGTCCAAGGAATGCCAGAATAGCTTACACAATCAGAGATAACAACTTCTCACCTCATAGGCTGAAAGAAAGAAAACCTCCATCTCCTACGTCAGGAGACAGGCAGAGAAACCATCTGTGTCCTTGAAACACAGCTCAGAGATTTGTTTATAGAAACTTCTACAGAGTAAAAAGACAGTAAAAAGATGCTTTCCCATGGGAAGAATTTTCTGCAGGCTTGCATACAGGGAACCTTATAATATGTTCATGCAACAAACATCTGCCTTGTGGCCACAAAGGCAAAGTGAGACAGCCCACAATGTCCCTGCTCCCACAGTGTCCCTGCTCCCACAAGATGCCCACTGGTGTAGGGAGGGATGAAGAACGGGGATGATGATGAGGGGCTGGATGTCAGCCCTCCAGAGCCCCTGACCCTAAGGGCATACCAAGAAATCTGGTAACGGCTCTGGGCCTGTGGGAAACCCAGGGTGGGCAGCAGGAGCAGGCCCAGCGTGCGTGTCCCTGGAGCTGCAGCTGCTGCTGGAAGGGTGGCAAGGCTTGAAGGTACATTGTGGTAAGCAACAGGGTTTTCCTCTATATATAGATTATATAGAAATATAATAATTCTTTTTTCTATAGAAATATATAGATAGACATGTCTATCATTACATATTTCTATAGAAATATATAGATTATATACAAATATGTATCCATCTCTAGTTCTTCCCTGTGAGGGTGGCGAGCCCTGGCACGGGGTGCCCAGAGCAGCTGTGGCTGCCCCTGGATCCCTGGAAATACCCAAGACCAGGTTGGACAGGGCGTGGAGCACCCTGGGATAATGGGAGGTGTCCCTACCATGGCACAAATGGAATGAGCTGAGCTTTAATTTCCCTTCCAACCCAAACCAGCCTATGATTCTATGATATGCTTCCATAATCTAGAATTACATATAAAATACTCTATTTTTCAGTGGGTTTCTGAGCTGGTCTGTGCACTAGTGGTGAACATGCACAGCGCACACCAAGGGGAAGGAGGAACCCAACCACTGGCCAGGGCTCCATGAGGGTCCCAGGGAGCTCCCCCTGTGTCCCCAGCCCACCTGGCACGTGGCCAGGGCCTTTCATCCTAGCTCTTTCATTCCCAGCACAGCAGGAGAAGCCGATCCTGAGCCAGAGCTAATTGGAAGCCCCATCAGAGCATGAGTCAGGGAGCTGATGACAGCACAGCACTGCTCACCATCCCGCCGGACAAAGGCACGCTCCCCTAAATCCATTACTGGAATTTTGTTTTCAAGCCTGTCATGTAGCTGAAAAGGTTGTGAAGCTATCTGGACACTGCCCTGCAGGGGAACTTAGCTGAAGAGCTGCTTTCTCTAAGGCAGCACCTAATCTCCCATCTCTATGATCCGGCAAGTGCTAAGGCTCAAAGTTCATGTCGTGTCACCAAAAGCCACCTCACAGGACACACGGAGCGCTGCTGACTCTGGTGCCACCACAGGGCTCTCCTCATGGAGGGGATGGTGGCTCTTCCCACCATGTGCAACCAGCTCCACCCAGGAATCCCCTGGGCCTTGCTGAGGGAGGCTCTCCTCATCAAACTAAACCTTGCTCTCATTCATAGGGGTCTAAGTTCAGAAGCCCGTGCAGATTTTGGCCCCATGTTAACATGTGTAAGCATAGCTCCAAAATTCACCTTTTCCATGATGTTTGGAGAGATGATTTCTCCAAGCAAATGCCCAGCACTCTCCCAAAAATCTCAGGCATGTTGCTGGCCAGTGCTCTGTGCCTCAGCCCCCCCAGGGCCAGCATGGGGGCAAAGCTCTGCTGACTCAGAGCTGTCGGCTCCACTCTGCTCCACTCCTGAGCTGCTCAGGGAACAAGGAGTCATTGCAGGAGGCAAGAGGTCTGGGCAAGATCAGAGGAGAGGGAACAGCAGCCTGGAGCCTGGGATCAGGCATCTGGGCTGGTGACAGGCTTTTCTCCAGCTGAGAGAGAAGGAACTTCTCCAGCCCCAACAGGAGCTGCTGGTGTTTGGATAACCTCCCAACGTGTGTCAGACCTGGCAGAATATCACACAATTCACAGACTGGCCTGGCTGTGGCAGTACCCAAATCACCTAAATTACCAAAGGCTAATTACCACTCTGGGTCACTGGCAGTGCTGCTCCCTCCCTCGGGCAGAGGCACAGAGCTGCTGGGAAACCACGGTGGAGCCTCAAAACCTCTTGCAGAGCCCCAGGTCCCATTCCAAGCACCCAGAGAGGGTGACAAGCTGGTAATTTCCCTGGGGCAAGCACAGGCCAGGAGCTGGTGGCTTTTCCAGCACTGTGCATTACACAGTGCTCAGAGGAGCAAGCCCTCTGCCAGGTCCACTTCAGTCTCTTCTGGACTTCTTCCACCCAAGTATGAGCCAGCCCAGCAGAACCCATCTCCTTCACCGTGGCAGGGACAAGGACAGCAGGAAAACAGCACAGATCTATTTAAAAGCATTTAAAGCCTGAGCTAAGCCCCAAACTATCCATTTCCTTAAACAGACTGCTTGGAAGAGCTCCAGCTGGGCCATTAGCTCAGGTAAGTTCTCTACCATCCAGCCACATCACTTTTCTGCTTCATAAAAAGAAATACATTAAAAATACGTATTTACTCCTGAAATTGGCTTCAGCAGCACTGAGCATCCCTGGAGTGATGAGTTTCACTCCACACACCCAGCTGCTTTCTGTGAAAAAGATTATTTTGAATTAAGATAATAAACTGAGCAGGGTTTGGTTAACCCTTGCATCCCACAGTATGGCTGGCACCAGCAGCAGAGGGAACATCCTGAGTGTATCCAGTCCTGGCTTGGCTGTGAGGATGCCCCCATCAAAGCCATGTGCTCTCCTACTAAAAGGATTTCTTCAGTCATAGAGACAAACACAGCCAAGCTAAAAAAAAAAAAACCCAGGTGAGGTGAGATCCAGCCTTTCCTGCTCTGCCTGAATGCCACACGGACTGGCCCTAAGTGAAGGGTGCAGGGCAGTGTGCATCACTCCGTGCCCAGGTTTGCACTGCTCAGCAGAGCCCAGTTGATTTCCTCCTGGGCTGTCCATGGCACTCAGCATTGCTCTCTGAGGTGCTTCTCAAACAGCCCATCCATTTTCCCAGCTCCCTGGCCATGTTCCAAAGTCTTTTCATCTCTGTTTCTCACGTGAGACATTGAGGCAGGGTGAGCACAGCCACTCATTCCCTACGGCCCATTGGAGCTGCCTGAGGATGTGGGACTTCCAGAGGCTCTGGGGTGCAAAGCAGAGCTCCAGCTCCTGGAGCCAGGCTCCAGGGTCATTTTCACCCCACTGAGGGAAGATGCAGTCCTGAGAGTCACTGGTATCTTGCTGAGCCAGCAAAATAAATGGCAGCTCCTGACTGGCACTGCCAGGGCTGCCATGGACAAGGCTCTCCCAGGGGTGATGTGGGGCTGCTGGCTTCACTGTGACCCTGGGCTGGAAGAGGTCTACAGCCAGGGCTGAGGTGCAGCTCCTCCTCCTCCTCCTCGACACAGGGCCTCACCCCACCCTGCTGAGGAGCCGGGGCCAGGGAGCATCACCCAGGATATCATCACCTTGTCACTGAGGGCACTGAGAGCATCACCTGAGGCACAGCAAGAGGAATGATAGCTCTGGGTACGACACACAGAGCATGTGTGTACATGGGCACCATGCACAGAGCAGCCTGGGCTGCAGGAGCAGTTTTCTCCTCTCCCACTGCCCCTTGCAGCAGCTGTATCAGTCCCTGAACCTCTGTGAGGACCCTGCATCCCCCGGGAGCAGGTTTTGCTGGGATGGATCCCCCTGGGGCTGTGGCACAGTGGGAAAAAGGCTTCTCGGTGCCACTCCCTCCAGTTTGTGCACTGAGCTGGGAGCATCTCACAGAGCTGTGGAGATTTCCAGGAGAGGCAGTTTCACCAAGCCTGGCATCATTTCAGCACATTTCAAATAAGTGGCAGAGATCTTCCAGGGAGCCTGGGAAGTGTAAGAGATGCTCATCGGCCCAGCAAGGCTGAGATCTGATAAAGGTGAGGGCTCAGACTGATAAACCCCCAAGTTAACTGGCAAAAAAGCTGTGATTAATGACTGATTATGTGCAGGCAAAGAGCTCAGCACCCAACAGAATTAATCTGCTTACAAGGGGACTGTCACCACCATTTCCAGTTCTCAGAGAGCAGCTGGAGATTCAAAGGACAGTCGCACTGGCAGTGCTGATTTTGGCCCGGTGCCTTAGTTGGGAAGAGAGGTGTTTGCTCTAGAGGGTGGCTGCAGTGTCCCCTCTCTGCTCTGGCTCCCACCCTGCCCTGTCTCCTGCAGAGGAACCAACAAGAGCCCATTCCCAACAAAATGATAGCCCAGGGAGCAGTGACTCATGCTGGGGATGACTCATGAAATCACACCGAGCCACAGCTTTTTTTGGCTTGGGGACAGAGGCAAAGGCCATCTCTGCCCTTGGAGGGGCTTGTGGCCCTTCCCAGTATAGTACCCTGGGACAATCTTTCCCAGTCTGGGGCACTGATTCTGCCCTCTCTAGCAGGGATGCCCAAAACTGAGCATTTCCTTATTGTCATGGTTATGAGATGAGCATTTTCCACAGAAAATTACTTTCTAAAGGGTGTAAGTAACATGACAGGCATGGTTGCAAGTGTTCATGACAATTCCTAGGCCGTTGAGGCAAGCAGCTGGCTCAGAGCATCCCCTTTTCTCTAGCACAGATGCTGGAAGGAGAGACCATTTCCTCCATTTCAGTGGAGGAAACGCGGGCAATTAAATGTCCCTCTCCTCCAAATCAAGGAGGACATGGAGCAGATTTCTGCTGCTGGTGGAAAGGAATAGGAGACAAAGCAAGATCAAACATCCAGGCCCCCATGAAGGTGTGGGACTCCTGAGGGCTGCAGAGATCAGCTCTGTCCCCATGGAAGCTGTCCCCAACCTCTGTGTGGTGACACAACAAGAGACACTGAGCTGGAGGGACACCAGGTGAAAGGGACACCCAACTGCAGCACCACCCTCCAGCACAGCCATGCACCATCACAGCCATCACTGGTGGCTCTCTGCAGCCAAGCCCCAGCCTGGATAAACAGTGATGGAGCTATGAGGGATTTCTCACTTTGCGGCAGATTTTCCCAACCCTTTCCCAGAAGAGACTTCGTAGCCAATTTAAAAGTATCATTTACAACCAAGAAACTCTTCACCTTGCCTTTGGGCATGAATTTTTCCTCCTGCTTCACTCAACCCACTGAGCACCCAGGGTTATTTCACGGCCTCTCCTGGTGGCACTGTGAATAATTTGCTTCCAAGGGCAGGACGGGACAGGCTTCATGTGAGCTTTTCCTCCGCTTCCCTTTGTGTAATGGATCATCTTCTAGAAATGTGGAGAGCAATGATGAATTCCTGGCAGGACAGAGGGATTAGTCTGGGGGAGACTGTGATGAAGCAGTTGAGGAGCTTCCTGAACAGAGAAGTTGCAGCTGCACTGGAGAATAACGAGAGCATCCACTTGTTCAGAAGAGGTGTTAAGATCTTTTGCCCTGTGTTTAGTCTGAGAGCTGCACTGTGGATTAAGCAAAGACATTTGCACCTTTCATTTAATAAGGGCATTCTGGGCATCTGACTCTCCTTCATTATTAAATACCAGGCTCTTATTAGAAGCCGAGAAAGGAAAAGTGGGGTTTTTTAAAATTTTATTTTAGCATTTATTTCCTTCTCTCCTGGGTACTCCTCCTGCTCTGATATCAGGGTTTTCTGGAGGACACATGATGTGGGAACATCTTCATCCAGTGCCACCAAAGGACCATAATGCAGAAGACTCCTCTTTCACAAATGGCAAATTTATAATTTTGCCACAAAATTAATCACAAAATCACTCATTTCCCCTAAAAGACTTTGAAACCTTGTGAAAGAAAAGCCAGGCTTGTTCAGAAGCAGCTCCCATTGCCAGCACTGTCTCCAGGGTATGTCCCAGGGAGGCCAGGAGGAGTTTGCAGACCCTAGCTGGCAGGGACAGTTCTCCTCTTTCATCCTCATCCCAAAACTACACCACTCTTTTCCTGTCTGCTCTCCTGGTCCCATTTTGCTCTGAGCTGGAAGCAGCTCCTGTTATGACACCTGAAGCCCCAGCCCAACTCGGTGGGACATGGCCAGGCTGATCAGCCAACATCTCCAGCCACCCACGGGGCTCGTGCCACCGTCCCCTCCTGCGCAGCAGCATGAAAAGCGCTGGGCTAGCGTTGCTATTCAGTGCTGCCTATTTATATCCCAAGAGGGAGATGAGGACCAGCCGTGCAGCTGAGCCAGCCCCTGCGAGCAGGGGATATTTTTAAGCTCTGGTTTTGAAAAGGTTGGTAATGAACCCAGAGCTTTGCTCAGCAGCAGCTGCACGCACTCCCCAGCTCCTGCCCTGGCCCCTGCCCCAGCCTCTGCCCCGGCCTCTGCCCCATCTCCAGGGTCCCAGGACCCCAGTCTCGGCCTGGGGGGATGCTCCAGGGGAGCTGTGTTTGTGCTGGGCTCTGAGCAAGGGGGTCAGGGCACAGCTCAGCTCTGGCACAGCCCTGCTGGCTGCAAACCCACAGCCTGGCCAAGCGCCAGGCTCTCTGAGCTGGGTTTATCCTCCCGACAGCCCAAGAGGTTACAGACAGCAATTACAGCCCACTGCTAATTGTGCACACATTACTGGCTGCCATTTGGGCACAGCAAGCAGGACACAGGAGCCCTTTGGCCGGCAGGTCCAACAGCTCTGCTGTGACAACTCTCCCATTGCAGATCCTGCTGGTCCCTGCTTCCCACCCAGCCTCTAGGCCAGGATGGCCTTGGGGATCACTGTCCCCTTTGGGGGACACCCATTGCCCTTGGGAACATCCCAGCTGTGCCAGCTGCTTCCCAAAGAGCCCTGTGCTGTCCTGGCTGAGGGAGGGAAGGGGATGCTGAGTGTCTGCAAGTCTGAACCTATGTCTTGCACTTGGGGAACCTCCGGAGAGGAATGGGACACGGAACAGCACCCAAACATGCCAGACCTCGGCTGCTTCGTCCTCCCATGTTTTTGTACATCCACAGTCTGGGGCTAATCCAGCTGGAACTGAGACCAACAGGAAAGCTCCTGCTGGTCCCAGCCAGGCAGGCTGGGAGCTTGGGCAGGGTCCTGGTAGAGGGCAAGCTGGGAGCCCTGTTTGGGGCCATGCTGGCAGAGCGAGGGGGGACCCACCAAAGCAGAGCCTTGCTCCCCAGCCAGACACTTTGTCACCTGTGTGATCTGTTTCCATTTTCCTGACTTTGTTCTTTGAAGCCAGGTAGGTCTGAGCCTCTGGGCCGGGAGGAATAGCTGGGGGCTGCTGCAGCTCTTCTCTCTCCATTACCTTTCTTATTGAGTTGTCTCTCACACTGCTCATGGCAGCAAAACACGCTACAGGCGTATTAAGGATTCTCCATGCAAAACTGATAAGCTGAAGCCTCATTATTATCCCGCCAAGTGATTATCTTTCCTTGATGAAGTCTCATATTTGCCCAATTTCAGATGGAAACCTTCCCCTTTTCAATTTGAGACTAATTCATTTCTTGACTCCTGGTTACAGTGCAAGATATCACAAACACTCCCTGGCTCTGATTTATATCGTTAAGAATCATTTACTTGCAATTAAAATGAGCCTTCAGGGCTTTTGCAAACAAGGCGGATTAGCCAACAGTAAAACATTTGCTTTTTGTAAACAGCAGCTTCAGGCTATGAAACAGTCTGGGAGGGGAAGGAACCAGCCGAGCTGCCCCAGGGCTGTGGGTGGAGGAGAACCAGAGGGGACCTTTCCAATTTCCCCTGAATCCATCAGAAATCCCCCGGAGTGCTGGGTGCATCCCTGGGCTCAGCTCCAAGGAGTCCTGGCACGATGGTGTCCCCAGCACCCTCAGCATCCCCATCTCCCACCTTTTTCCCTCCTGCTGTGGGAAATCTTTTGGGTGATGGAGCTCTCCCTGCACCTCTCAGGGCTTGTTCCCCACTGCTTGTGAGCCCCAGAAAGTGTCTGGATGAGTCTCCATGTGCAGATCCCAGAATTCAGGACCAGAATGCTGCCTCACAAGCCTCCAGTGGAGATGTCACCTAGCAGTGTACTCATAATTAAGATAATTAACAATAGGATCATGTAATTGGCAAATTCTCCTGCTCTTACAGCTGTTCCAGGCTCTGAGCAACAAGAAGAAAAACAACCCTCTTAAAACATTAACTTGGCCAAATCCTGGGCATTGAGGATGGAAAGAGTCCAAATCCCAGCATGGAGAGCTGCATGCTGGGCATTTCCAGGAGCTAATGAGGAGCTGAGGCAGTTTCAGGGAGGTGCTGGGCAGCCTCTCTGTCCCCATTAGCTGGGTACCCAAGGGCCTGGCATCTGCTGGTGGGGGATGTCAGAGCTCAACAACTTGGAGAGCACCCAAAAAGAGGGTCTTAAACCACCAAGTGTAAATATAGCACAAACCAAATGCTGGGCTCCTTAGAAAGCTAAAAACTGGAGATAAACCATGGCAAGACACCATTCTGCTTCTGGTTGGTGGCTCTTGCCCTGATTTCTCAGGAAATGGGGACTGAGGGGCTCTCACCCCTCCTAAGTCCACTCACTTCCCTTGAAGGAGGCAACCTGGAATAGACACTGAAGCCTCAGGGAAAGGTCTCCTGGGCGGCAGGGTTAGCACTGATGAGCTGAGGTCATTGCTCCAAAGGCAGCTCTTGCCTCCTGAAGATCTCCGAGTAGGACACGAATTCCCTCAAGTTATCAGCTGTGGCTCCCTCTGATTACATTGAGAATTTATTGGGTGACTGGATAATTTGAACCCATAGAGTTATTAATTATGACCTTAATCTGATCATCGCTTTGTTCCATTTTTAATTAGCTTAGTAAAACTGTAGTCATTTAACTTGGTAATATACTTGCTTAAGTGCACGTCTGATTGCATATCCTTTTTATATCCATCAGAAGCACTTGGGACTGCTTCACTCCATCTAACTGCAACCTGGGACATGAACTCTGAGCAAACCTCAAGTAATATTAAGTTTACAAGTGGGCTGCTCTGCTCCTGAGTGGGCTGAGTGCTCCCCTATACCTGCGTTAGAGCTGGCAGCAGGAGGAGGGTGTGGATAAAGTGCCCCGGTGCCAGGCAAAAAATGGGAATTTGAGCTCCAGGGGCTGTGCAATCAAGACTCAGCCGTTTTGTCGTCAGCACACGGGGCAGCTTCATGCAGCAGGAGGTTTTGGAGAGCACAAAGGCAGGTGTTTCAGAGCCCCTGCCCGGAGGGGGCTCTGCCTGTGCTCTGTGCCTGCCTGCAGGCAGATGGATGGCTTGGAGTTATCTGCTCTCAACGATCTTAGTGGTGCACGGGAAGCTTTTATCCTTGGAAAGGATAAAAGTGAAGCGGAGGGTGTGAGGCTGGGCAGTCTGAACTGCTTGTCAGACCTGCCAGCACTGAGACATCCCCAGATGCACCAGCCAGCTGGCCAGCAGGGCTCAGGTTTCATAGCCTTTGGTGCTGACATCCGAGGACTCGCTTATGGTCCAGGGGCTGAGATTTCCCCAGTCTGGGATCTTGCTGCATTCCCAGCACTTCTGGGTTACACAAGGTTAATTTCCTTGGTTTTCCCATCTGTAAGGAGGGGATAATGGTGCTGACTGCCACTGCCCTTTGAGAGCCATGGATTTGAAGTGCTCTCACTGGAAGGTCTTTACTATTGCTCTTCCTAACCTCCCTACTTTCAGATTTCCACAGGATTTTGGATAACTTCTGCAAAGGTATGGAGGTACTGTTGGAATCTTCCTGCCCTAAAAATATGTGCTGCTGCTCTGCACCAGAAGGTACCTGTTGCACCATTCCCCAGGGATCAGCTACAGTGGTCAGAGGAGGTGCTGGGGGCAAAAGTGTGGCACAGATGGGATTTTTATTCAGAATATCAGCACAAGGAAGTGGCAGTAGTTCAGTGCACGGCCGTGTTTTTCCTGTTTCTCCCTCCTGATTGTGTTGCTGGTCCTTGCACAAGCACCTGTCCCTGGCTCTGGCTGAGGGCCAGGTGTGCCCAGGGTCCCAAAATCACATTGCAATCACACCTGCGGTGGGCAGAGGTGCCAGCACCGGCAGGCATGAGGGTGTTAATGAAATAGAACCCCTGCCCTGCTATGTTTTCTACCTTTTCCCAGTTTATTACTTAATTCACAGCAGGGCAGTTCCACATCCATCCTCCCAGGATTGGATGTAATCAGAAGTGTATTTAATCACCTGTCTCATTAATCCCTAACATTCTGTGTGCCAGCCTCACTAACAGGGCTGTGCTGGAAGGTAACACAGAGGTGGGAAGGAATTGAACAGCTTTATCCTCATTGAAGGCCAAGCCACCAGTTCCTCAGTAGCCAAATGCTGTAACTTTTACTGGTTTCCCTGCATGATGTGGCCCAAAATCTCCTGCGTGCAAGAGGCCTCAGAGACAGGTGACGCTCCCAGGGACAGGCCCAGGCTTGTCTCAGAGCTTGAGCAAAAGGACCTTTGATGCAGGTCCTCTTATGGCACCTTTGTCCTTAACCCCTGGGAAATGTTGGCACCTGGCAGGTGATCTAGGTGGTGGTGACCAGCTGCAAGTTATCAGAGGTTGTTTCCTTCAGATTGGAAGTATCCTTTACCCCTGGACAATATAGGTGGCAGGACCAGTTCCTGCTTGCTACAGGGCAAGGGGTGGCTCCAGGTCCTCTGGCCAGGGCTGTAGGGGGAAGGATGTGGCTGCAGAGCATTGCCATGGTTACAGGCACTTTCCTCATCATCCCTGAGGTTTTTAACCACTGCTTAGTGCAACACACCATAAAGCAGCTGAGTGCAAGGCACTAGGACTTCAGACCACTCCTGATGCCCATGTTCTCCAGAACAGGGAGAATGAAGTCTGTTTCCCAGGAGGGAGCAGGGAGAAGGGGTGGTGGTTCTCTCCTTCTGGATAAAATCACACAAATGAGGGTACTTAATTGGGTTCCAAACCATCCCTCCACCTCATTGTCCCCATGCTCCTGCCTGTCCATGAGCACTGGGCACCAGTGAGGAACTCGGTAAGGGAGAAAGGCTCTACACATCTGTAATAATTCAATTCTGTTCTAAAGCTATGGAAAATTCTTCCAATCCCTATCCAGAAGCCATGTGACACTTGATGTCTTTATATCCTCTGGTCTCTCACTTTTGCTTTCCCTTTCCTCTCCTCTTGCTGTTCCTCCTGTCATGTGTGACTGCAGGTTGTGGTGTCTTCCTTCACCAGGCAGGGACTTGCAGTGCCCACTCCCCACACAGGCCTTTGGCAAGCAGCAGCTCTTCCAAAACACAGGGAGAGAAAAACAAAAGCAAGTTTAGACAGGCAGTCCTCCTCTGGAGGAACTCCCACAGGTTCCCTCCTAAAAAGCTGTTAATTCTCCAAAGCACCCCTTCAACACAGCACCTGTGAGTCTACAAAACCTGTCCTTTCCCCCTGGTCTGCCAGGGGAAGCCTGTACTTAAGGAACCACCCGCCCCACCTAACTGGTGATAATTAACACCCAGGCATGAAAGCAACAGCTGGGACACCTCAGGCTTGTCATGATTTGGGTTTGACCATGTACCTGAGTGAACTGGCTCTGCTTTGGGGTGCTGGCACCCTGCTTTCAGGCAGCACTTGCTCCTTGTTCCCTCATCCCCCTGTCCAGATCTCATGACTCTTGAGCATTGTGCAAGCAGTGGGTGATGGGGGACCAGCATGTTCTGCTCCAGCACGACAAATGAGGTTATTTTTTTCCCCAGCATTTCAGCTATAAATAACTGAGCATTTTAAAACTCCATTTCTGCCACGAGACTCTGGAGGAAAGGGTTCAGATCTGGTATACAGATATATTTTTAAGCAGTGAGAGATTGATTTGTGCTGCTCCTGCCTGGCTGACACCTGCATTCGGTCACCTCGGAAAGGCTCAGCCTGCTCCTGCAAAGAGGAAAAATTGCTGTTTCCTGAGCAGCCCTGCTGCAATACCTGTGCGTGGGGAGACAGAGGTGTTGCAGCCTTGCCGGTGGCACTTGGGAGATGAGGCTCTGGAGCAGCTGCAGGATTGTTTGCCCAGGGCATCCCACAGCAGAGGAAATGCCCAGGGTGGCCACAGCTGCGGGGGGGGAGGGAGCCCTCTGCGGGGACCTGCCCATGGGAATGGGCTCATATGCCCCAGGAATGGGCCCACATCCCCGTGGTGGGCGTGGAGCAGCCCCCACACACAGTCCAGGGTTTTTCTATGTATTACATGGCTGGTTTCCAGGGAGGAATAACAGCTCAGAGCCTCAAGGCCTTTTAACTGGCTCTTCCTGTTATTGCTTTCTGAAAATAACAATAGTGGGAGGTTTATGTTTCTTCTCCTTTTTTCTTAATTCCATCCTTTCAGTGATGTTACAATTGCTTAAGTGGAGCTTTCCCTGATGCGATGTCAGAGTAAACTGTGTGGCAGAATTACAGCCAGCTGAATTAGCACTGTGTTTTGTGCTGCTCTCGAGCGTGTGCAACAATTATTAATTTTCCAGTGCCTGCGTGGGTAGAGTGAAATCCTTCCAGCAGCTCCCAGTTCTCCAGTTCTCTCCGTGCTCTGGATAGCACCAGGACCTGCTCAAGGTGCAGCATGAGCCCTTGGGGTTACCTGAAGTGCATGACATGGTGCCTGCAGTGCCCTACCCACAGCAATGTCACCCATGGGTACTGCCAGCAAGCTGGAGAGCAGAAATATGCTAAAATTGCCCATACATCCCCATAAAGATCCAGAGATACCTTCCTTCTTTTTATCTAATGTGGCCATATACACAAGATGAGTGAGAGCCTTTATTTCTGGGAAGCCAAGTCCTCTGTTCTGCCTACGCCTTAAAACCATGTAAATAAGCTGAGGCAGCTCCTTGTCCCCAAACTAGAATTTCTTTGAATTTGCTTAAACCATTGGACAGAGTGGGTTAAGCAGAGAAAGGACAGGACAAGACACATTTATATTCTTGAAAGAGAAAGCCAGGGCAAGGCTACTGCTCTCCTCATTGTCACCCACAGGCAGGCTGGATGCATCCTGATGGAGAGGTGAGGTGGAGTTTTACATTTCTGTCTCTGTGTCAAGTGTGCAGAAATAAATCCTCTGGAGAGCTGAGGGCAATTGCCCAGAGGCCTGGGAAAGCCTCAGACACTGTGTAGGAGACATCACTGAACCCAGCAGGATACTTCATAAGTCAGAGTTCTCTCTTCCTCCCTCACATAAGAAAGAGCAGAGATCAGCAGAAAAAAGGTGCTGGGTGTGATGTTCCTGCTCTTGCTACAGTACCAGAGGAAGTGGGATTTTATCCTGGTTAAAAGGGATCCTGGTGAAAGAATTTATTCATGTCTTGTTAGAAAATGCTGCCCCATCCTTCCCCTGCCCCAGGGTACAGACACACAGAGTGGCTGCTTGTCCGTGTGGACAAGCTCAAAGATGGGGAAGAAAAGTGTTTTTTTCTTGATGACTTTCCTTCCAGTAATCTCAGCTGCTATTTGTAAGGGTAGCAGATACCACAGCCTCAGACAAAAGTCTGCTTTTCAAGCAATGATGTCCCTTTTTATGATAAAGGCTGCCAACTCCCAGAAGTGATAGCTCACAAACAATCAGGGAGAGGACAATGGGAATGCTCTTTGAGGTGCTGTGCAGAATAGATCATCCACTGTACAGCAACAAATCAAATTTAGGGAGAAAGAATTTGGAAACAAATTACCAGCAAGATATTTCAAGCTGACAGCAATTTGGAGCAACTTAGGTCTGACTGGTAAGAACTGTATTCCTTTTATTTCCCTATCAATAGCAGCTACCTTATAAGATTGGTTTCTCGTTGATAATTCTGTCTGGAACAGAAACTCCTGAGTACACTTAAGTTGATAACTCTCTCTTTGATCACATTTCAGTAGCAATGCTTTTCACCTTGACAACAGAATTTCTCTCTTCGGATGAAGCTTCCATGCCTAAGAAGCCACGTAGGTGTGGGATTTCCAGGCTCAGGGAGCTCTGGTGCACTGCAGACAGTGCTTGGACTCGGGGATGGGAATGGCAGGGAGATGAACTTGGGGCAGGAGCTGCAGGGATTGGAGCACTCATCTGCTCTGCCTCAGTTTCCCTGACCCTATAACGGCACAGGAACTCCTTGTAGATGTTTGTCTTTATGGGAGGGGGATAATTAATATCTGCTACTGACACCTCCTCGTAAATGCTGAAATGTGAGGGATTAAGGGTGTTTCTCCACACAGCTTTGCGTGCCTGGAGGAGCAGCAAGGAGCTCCACGTGGCATGTGTGAGTTCAGGTGTTCCCACAGGGAAGGGAACCCCAGGAATGGTGCAGCCACAGGCTCCGTGTGCCCCCACTGCCCTGCGCTCACCCTGGCATACAGGGCAGGTGCAGCTCAGGTGCACCTCAGGTGCCAAGGGGCATGCTGGGGTGGAGGGGGAGTCGGGACTGATCCCACCCTGCACGCAGAGAATGTGTTTTTCCAGCACTGGGGACTCATCTCGTGCTGATAGCGGTGCTCAATGTGTTAATTGCTAACAATTAGTTAAAATTTGCTAAATGTGCTAATGTGAGTTAGGTCATTAATGTCCACCAGCAGGTGAGGAGGGGACAGGACTGAAGGGAGGAATGCGTTGGGGGTAGACTGGAATGCAGCAGTGCTGACATGCCCAGAGCAAGAAAGACATAAAAAGAATGCACTAGCCTGTAATTTCTCTGCAATTTCTCCTTGGGAAGTAATGAAAGTTTACGACTAGTCGTGGCAATGCCCGTGTCTCTTTTCCAGAAAGAGGTAGATAAAAATAGTTTAGAATCACACTGAGAAAAAGAGAAATTTGACATTCCTTTGAAAACTCTTTGTGGTCAAGTGCTCCCAGCCCACTTGGGCCAAGTACTTAGTAAGAGGGATGCCAGCTGTGGCTGACAGTCTTTTCGGTTGCCCTCATGCAAGCCAGGCCCTGCTCATCTGCTGAGCAGAGTGATTGCACTTGCTTAATCTTTAGAAACAAAAATGAAGGGATTTGTGCTGGTTCAGCAAAGCCCTGGCTCCCCTCAGGGACAGTGTCAGCCTTGGGACAGGAGGGCTCTTTCTTCCTGGTTTTCCCCATTACCCCACTTGCTCCTTGGGGCTGGTTTTGACCTTGCTGAAGCCTCACACGATCCTGCTGAGCTTTCAGGGTTTCAGGTTTGAAACCTGAGGTTTCAGGTGTGCGACCGTTCGGTGTTCCGGATGCAGGATAAGGTGCTGTCAGTGTGGGATTTGTTTCCTCCACTGGCTTCCGCTTTGTGTCTAACATTCAGGAATAAATTATCAGGAGGCAGGAAAGCCTTGATCCAATGATGGCTTAAATTTGTAGCTTAAATTGTGACCCTTTAACAACCCAAATTAAAATCACCCGGTACTTGTTCTGCACTGCATACCCCCTGGATTACAGAAGCAATCCACAATGTTATTTACTCAAGCAGTGCCTTAGAAACGAAAATCTTTTTGTCTGTTCTCCACAGATATGAAATACTCAGTGACATAACAGAGGCTGCATTTAAAATTAAGAACCTTTTCCCCTGTGCCCTTGGCTAAGCTCTCACAGTCCCACCTCTACAGGAACCACATTTCAATGGTGCTGTACCACCCCTTAGTCTTTACAGCATTTTCGGATCTTTCCAGATGGAAAGTGCCATAGAAATGTAAAACCTTATTAATTAAAGGCTGAAATAAGATGCAGTGTGTGGAGGTCAGTGAGTCATGCAGGAGGATTCTCATGCTTCTGGTATGCATTGCCTCCGGGCACTTTTTTGAATGTTCCCTTCTCCAGGGCTATGACAGTTTATTACACAAAGGCTGTGCGAACCTGGAGGTGAATGCAAACTACTCGAGCTAGGAACAGCAACCAGTGAACCCAGTTCATGCTGAGCCTTTTGGGATGGCATAATTTCCCCTCATTACAGTTTCTGCCTGTTTTTTTCAGACAGCACAGGCATGTGCTGTAGTGTGAGTGCAGGGTTATGCTGCTCCGTGCCGCAGTCCCTCTGCTCCTGGCCATGCTGGCACTATAGATTGCTTCTCTTTCTGGAGGGCCCGGGAGCATTTGATAGTGCAGGAACAGAGTGTTTCACTTAGGATCCAGTGGCTTCTTGATTAGGAACTGGGGCATGTTTATAGCAAAAAGTTTTCCTTGGAGAGGGTGGCAATGATGGGGAGCACAGCCCTGGCACCAGGAGCACTGTGGCTGCAGCTCCCAGAGAACCAGTGCTGACCCCAGAGGCCTTGCAGCATCAACGGGGTCTGATCCCTGCGCTGCCCCAGTGTAGCTGCAGGTGTGCTGGTAAATCCCTTCTCCTGACTGAGGGTTATTGCACCAGGGCAGGTGTTGTACTCACAGCGTACAACACTGTGTACCTGCAGTCGTCCCAGAAGCACCACCTACCAGCATTTCCAGAGTCCCAAGCCATGCATTGCCCCAGGACACTGGAATTTGATTTCTGGCTGTACACATGCTCATGCCTAGCTGGATATTGCGAGACAATCTTAGTTCTGTACATGTCCTAGCCCTGAAACGGAATGGTGATGCCTCCCTGCTGCATGGACACTGCAATGAGCACTGGAGAGCCCCCAGGAGTTGGTGCCATAGCACACATGAGATATTGGTGCCAGACCCTCATTCTGTCACTTTGCTACATTGCTGACTTCATCAGAGCCACCAGTTGTCGAAGGAGGCTGCATTTCGGGGTGACCCCTACAGCAAAGCTCACCGGCTGTGAGTCCCTGCCCTACTCCTGGCAGCCCAGGGACAGAAGGTGACAGGGCTGTGCCCGGTGACTGCTGCTCGCAGTCACACAGCTGGTGGCGCAGCACGGCTGCCCTGGGGCTGTCCCCACCGCCCAGCATGACATCAGCCAGCAGAGAGCCTCAACCGGCTGCTATTTGAACCTTTCGAGTATTTGGAGTTTTTCCTCTCTCTCTTGGTTCCTGCTGCCCATTCAGCCCCTCCGGCAGGACCTTCAGCTTGCCATTACAACACTCTCTGTATCTTTTCCTCATTCTTGTTTATTTCCTTCCTTCTCTCATCCCTCTCAATCCCCTCACCATCTCCTGCCCCAGCAGTCCTGTCTTTCAAACTGACGTGAGAGGTGCAATGCTTACTTCTCACAAATAACAAAATGAAACCATTTTAAAAATCCCCCAAAACAAAACAAAACACAAAACCACAGAAACCAAACAAACATTTTGAAATGGAGCACAAATGGATGCATGGAACAACTACTTCCCTTCCCTTCTATTTACAGAAACAGAAAATCCGGTTCCAGGTGAGGCACACCACTTAGACCCCGTGTACACTGGGACTGGCATTCAGTGGAGCCCCAGCAAGTGCTACATAGACAGGCCCCTTCCTACAGACCCAGCCCAGGATTTACAGGAAAATGCAGCTCCCCTGCGGTGCCACACCCACACGGTGTCTCCCGGTGGCCCTGGCCAGGGATTGCCCTTGTGTACACGCGGAAGGAACAGGGCCAGCCCGCTCTGCTCTGCTGCACCTTGGATCGTCCTCGCTGGGTGAGACCGGGAGCTTTTGTTGATTTTTCACAACCAACCTCCCGCGGGTATCAGTGCGGCCACCCCGCCTCCCTCCCCCTGTCCTGTCCCCTGGATTACCCTGCGTTTTCACCCAGTGAAAAAGGGCAAGAAAAACATTTTTAAAACATATGAAAATGGGTTTACAAAACCACAAACAGGAAGATTTGAGGTCGAGTAGCAGACTTGTAACTCATTTCATAAAATGCATTAGATTTCAATCTGGCGATGACATGGACTGGATGGGAGGTGTGAGCTACTGTTGCTGGGTGCCTGGCTGATCACCCCCTGCATTTTAGTCTTGTTGAGAGAGCCCAGTGCTGTGATTGAGAGAGAGCTGTTAATTAAGAGAGGAAGTCCAATCTCAAGCTAGCTGGCTCTATTTTTACATAATTTTAGTTTTGTTTGCTGAGCCTTTTAACTTGCTCCATGAACCAACAGAGCTGGCAGCTGATCTCCTACTTCTCCCTTGACTTTTCAGTGGTGCAGTGCAGAACATGAGATTCTCTACAACTCCAGGCCTTCTACTTTTGAATCTGTAGGTTTAAAAAGGAATTTTTTTTAATCTGACATTTTGTCCTGAAAGGATGTGAGGCACACAGAACTGCCGAATGTGGAAGGCACCACAGGAGACCAAGACATGATATTAAAAGGAGTAATGAAAGAAAGCAAGCTATTGAAGTGTAAACTCCATTTTTACTGAGAGTATGCTACAGAAAGAAATGAGTAGTTTGGATTCCCTGGTGCAATTGACACCAAATATTAATGGTTTGGTATAAGCAGGAAATACGATGAAGTTAAAAAATCTGTTTTCCATGTGTTTCCATAGGAGAGTCTGTTTGTTGACGCACTGAAGACCTGTGGTTTTTTTAATAACCTGTATCTCAGTCAGTTTCATAATTACAGATCTCACATTTTTTAGACTAATTTCACTCACTGACAAGGCTGGGCTCTTGATCCCTATTTTCTTTCTGGATTATAAAACAACACTACTCTGCTTACTTCCTTGTCCTGGATCTCTTTCTTGGATTAAACCTGCAGGAAGGAAAAATGCAATCTAATTCCCTGCAGGACGCAGTGTTCCTGCAGGAAAGGCTTGTAGGAATATGGCAAAGATGGGAAACACAGCTCTGCAAATCGCGTTGAACCAGGGTCTGGAGGAAAGTCACAGTCCTGACCACGGTGTGGTCACCTGTGCTGTGACACTGACCTCGGGTCAGCCCCCTCACTCAGTTGCGTACCTTGAATGAGTCTTCCTTGTAGGTTACTCAATCTCTCTATTTTTTGCTTAATAACAAAGGATGGAGTGTGTAGATTCAGGTATCTCAGACGAGCTGGCAAATGATCATGAAATGTATTCAGTTTATTCCGTTGTCTTTACAATCCAGTACAAGTGTAAGTTCTGTGGAGAGATTCGTATTAAAAACCAAATCAAAACACACCACAGAAAGTCCCAGAGTAATTTGTTGCAGGGTAAAAAATCACTCTCTCTCACAACAGGCTCACTGAAACTTTTCAAAGAAAACTTTGAAACAAATTACTACCTAAAGACGAGTTTCTCCACCCACAGACCTGCCTCTGCAGGTCAAGGCTGGGTTCTCAAAACCTTTCTCTCTTCTTAGAGGGGTTCCTGTGGCACTGCTTGTACCCCGGGATTTCCTCTCATCCCTAGTCTTGTTATTAGAGCCATTTGGATGAAAACAAGGCTTTTCCTAAAAGCACCAGCTCTCAGGAGGGCGAAAATATCTGGGTTTTCAAAACAAAACACCAATACACACACCCAGGGGGAACCCAGCTATAACTTTCCATCTGGTTCCTTCAAACCCCTGCATCCATCACCTCTCCTCTCTCCAAAACCCTGGGTATGCTGCGCTTATTTCAACGTCGAATTTGCTGATTCTACCTCAAAAGTGGCATCCTAAGAGCCCGGGCTGGGGGCGGCCAGTGGAGGGCTGTGAAGGGAGGCTGCCCGTCCGCCCACAGAGCGAGGGGACAAGGAGTTGTGCCAGGCTCCGCTGTGGGGCCCTGCGGGGTTTAGGGTGCCCTGTCCGGGGTGAGGGGTCCTGCCCTGTCCCCCCTGTCCTGCCCGGGGCGAGGGGTCCTGCCCTGTCTCCCCTGTCCTGCCCTG
>VXAX01002192.1:523957-555326 GCA_013399835.1 Leptocoma aspasia
AGAGCCCATTTCCTCCGCGGGACGGGACAAAGCGGCGGCGCCGAGCGCAGCCAGGGCGGCCGCCACCATCCCAGCCCAGTTCTGCCCCGGTAAAGTTGCCGTTCTCACACTTGGAAACTTTTGGGCGCCGGGCCGGGCCGTGCTGCTGCGGGGCCAGGGCGGGGGGCGGAGGATGGGAGCGGAGCGGAGCGGGCCGCGCGTGGGAAGGGAGCCGGGCCCGGCTGGAGAGGTTGCGCTGGCCCGGAGCGGCGGGGCCCGCGTGGGAGCGGGGCGGGCCCGCGGTGTTCGGGGCCGCCGAGTGCGTTCTGCCGGGCGAGAAGCGCGACCGGGCCGCTCCCGGCGAAGTTTCGGTGCGGCGGGGCGGTGTCCAGGCCCCTCCCCGCCCGCCGGGGCCGCCCTGGCGCCGCTCCCCGGCTGCGGGCAGGGCCGGGCACGGCCGGGAGCCCCCTGGGAGCCTCCGTGCCTTTCCCGCAGTCTGTCCGGGCGGCGTAGCCGAAGCCGGAACGAGCCCCCCTCCAGCCCCGGCCGTGCTGCTGATCCCATACACGAACAGCCGGGAACACCCCGTGGCCCCGCCTGGCTCCGCCACGTTTTCTGACACCCGCCGCTAATCCCCTCCTGTGCTGGAAGGCGAGAGCCTCTTCCTCGCTGACAGAAAGTTTCCTGCTACTTTTCCCAGACAAGAAGTAGGGAGAGCTCATCCGCTCCTGGGTTATGCGCGACCCCCGTGTCTGCTGCCTGTGGGGTCCCTGGGCAGCTTGGGTCACCCGCCTGTCACTCATTGCTCCTACCAGTTCAAAGCGCCTAAAATCTTTCAGGCCGAAAGTTTGCAGGAAAGTGTGCGTTCCAGTTACGTTTAGTGAAGCATTAGATGCCATCAAGGCACGGCTCCCTGCCTGTCTGCCCTCGGCTGGGCAGCCGTGTCCTGGAGGTGTCTTTTGGCGAGGGTCGTGGGTCGCTCCCTGGCCCAGCTGGGCTGTGAGCCCCATGACCGCGGCCTCAGCCCAGCTTTCCCAGTTGTGACTCCAGGCGTGTCTGGGCTATCTGTATTGACCTAGTCTGGGAGCTCTTTGCTGCCCTTCCCCCTTTGTTTGGCTTTGTTGTTTTTTTGGGGTGGGAGTTGTGCAATATAAACTCACTGAATGGTGTTTTCTGGGTGCTTCAGCCGCTTGTGCTCTGGTTACTGGTTTTCTGTGTTTTTCCTGCACTGGGACTGGGGAGGTGGGAGAGGCTGCACTCCTCAGTCCTGCCGGCTACACTAGGCTCTGGGGTTGTTTATTTCAGTTCCTGGGTTGGTTTGTAGGCAGGATTGTGTTGGTGAAGGTAAAAGCCCAGGTCATTTTACTCTAGGTGCAGTCTTTGCTCTGTCTTGGCCACATTAAGTGTTTTGTTGTACTTATTTCACCCTTCTGAATCGAAACGTGTTGTTTAAAAGGACATACTTTGATGTTGAGTCACTGTTTGTCATTTTCAAAGAAGCAGTTTCTAAAACATCACGGAAATGTTTTGACTTTTCTCAGCAGAAACAGACAAAGGATTAATAGGTTTTGTTTTTAGAAAGGCTTTGCCCTAACCTTTTCCATAACAAACAATGTGCCTTCAGTCTTTAGAGTTTTTTTCAGCCAGCTCTAATAATAGGCCTCTGCATTGGAGATTTAAAGTTTATACAAGGTGGCCGGGGGGAGTGCAGTGGGCAGAGATTAGAAATCCCATGCTCAAATAAATGCTTTAAAATACAAATGTAAATACTTTCTTTGCAATTAATTTTCAGCCTTGAAACATAAGCATTTCTGTGCTGACATATGTAAGGACAGACATTAATGTGCAGCTTCTTCATAGAGCTTCTGTTGGTCTGATAAATTTAATTGGGAGATGTAATAGAAGAGTAATTTGTGTTTTTTCAGCAGCATGAATATCTTCGTTCTGCAGCTGTAAGATCCAGAAACTGATCTTGCAAAGGAATACACATTAAGTGGAAATGTTTATGGGCTGGAAATACACTTTAGTGGGACTTCAGGCCTGCCTTGAATTTACATCAGCTGTTACTGTTTGATTTCTAAATGACCTTTCTTATGCAGAGAATTAGTTAAGATCACAAAAATACGCAGTGGCCAAAGCAGCCGGCTCATTGTAGGTAGACAGAGGGGCTGGTCTGGAGCGAGGGCCCACGTGGCCATGGTGCTTCTGTTCAGGACTTGATGGGTTCTGTTTTACTGGTGTCTCTCAGCTTTCCTGGACACTAAAGGAAACATGATGAATAGAAGAGGACTGAGTGTCATTTTGTTAGGAGAGTACCTTATGAGACATTCACTCAGCATAATGATGAATCACAGACTGGTTTGGGTTGAAAGAGACCTTAAAGCTCATCTGGTTCCAGTCCACTGCCATGGGCAGTGACACCTTCCTGCCCAAACCCTGCACCTGCTCTGAGCCCTGTCCACCCTGGCCTTGAATGCTTCCTGGGATGGGGCTTCCTGCTGTTGTGCCTTAACTGACGTCACTCAAAACTTGTGCTGCAGAACTTCAGTGTTGAAAGTATGACTTTGAGGAATGGGATCCGTTACTGCTCTGGGAATTCACCCCAACTGTTCTACAGCTAATCTGGAATAGCTCCATTCAGTGAGTTTATAGCTCGTGCGTTGGTTAAACACCATTGCAGCTTTAGAGAACGTGCAGATGTTTGATAATTACTGCCTTTAACTCCATACTATTTTAATCTAGCAAATGAGATTTAAAATACAGCTACCACAAAATTGTATGCTAGCACCCTGACTGGATGAGCTCCTCTGGAAAGACAAGCACTGAGAGTGGCCTGCTGTGTCACGAAGCAGAACTGGTGCAGATGGATTTATTGAAGTGAAGGAGTTGCAGTCACTGCAACTGGAAGTGGGATTGTTCTCGTCTACTGACTGAGACTCCTTATCTGCTAGTCAGAGTAAGAATGGGTGTAGCTGTGATTTCTGGTGTGCAGAAGGTTAGTCCAGACTCTTCTATTGGCAAATCTGATACTTAAATATGATTCATAATTCCTTGTGACTGATGGATTTAAAGAGCCAGCTACCTTTTCTCTCAGTATGATTACATATTTTTGCTTGTTAATCCCAGATGTACTACAGAAAACATGTTAGTCCTTTGATATATGTTTGTAAATATCTCTGGTGGAATTAGAGGAGTAACCTTTTTTCCCCATGCTTTGTGAAGTGATAGAAATTACTGAATACACAGATCTAAACTAACACAGTTTGCAAAGCTAAATTCTCCCCCAGTCTGATTTTCCTTGTTATAATTTCTCTAATTTACAAGACAGCTACTTATTGATCGGTTAGACTCCCAAAAGCCTCTTCTGAAAGGCTTTAAATTCAGGAATCAATGTCTGTATCCTGGGCTTATCCAAAGCACTTTGGGCAGCAGATCAAGGGCAGGGATTCTTCACCTCCTCTCAGGTGAGAGCCCACCTGCAGAGCTGCCCCAGCCCTGGGCCCAGCACAGGAAGGAGCTGGAGCTGCTGGAGCCAGGCCAGAGCAGGCACCAGGATGAGCAGAGGGATGGAGCAGCTCTGCTGGGAGGAAAGGCTGGGAGAGCTGGGATTGTTCACCTGGAGAGGAGAAGGCTCTGTGGAGACCTTAGAACCCCTTCCAGTGCCTAAAGGGACTCCAAGAGAGCTGGAGAGGGACTTTGAACAAGGGATGGAGGGACAGGACAAGGGGGAACGGTTTCACACTGCCAGAGGGCAGGGATAGATGGGATATTGAGAAAATTCTTGGCTATGAGGGTGGGGAGGCCCTGGCACAGGGTGCCCAGAGAAGCTGTGGCTGCTCCTGGATCCCTGGAAGTGTCCAAGGCCAGGCTGGACAGGGCTTGGAGCAACTTGGGCTGGTGGAAGGTGTCCCTGCCTTTGGCAGGGGGTGGAATGAGGTGATCTTTGAGGTCCCTCCCAACTCAAACCATTCTCTGATAAAGTCAGGGATGGAAAGAGCAAACATGAGGCCAGCTGTAGGAATAACCATTACCAAAGTAGGGAGTGGAACAGTGCCTGTGAAGCCGAGCTGGAGGCCAGTTGATTCTCTGGCAGCTCTGTTTTAGTGCATGGAGTGGCACAAGAACAGAGGAATGTTGGTGTTACAGCCCAAGAGTGAGTGAAACTCCTGGTAGTGAGGGGCTTGAGAGAAGCGGACAGGGAGCTGGCACCATTGTGGAAGGTAGGATTGCATTGGGCATAATGTGGGATCGTCAGCTTGTGGTGTGCTGTTTTTCCCAAAGAACACCCAGTTTCTCAGCAATCAGTGCCCTATTATGGAATAGAGCTGCATATGACTGTATATGCTTATGAAGAATTTCTGTGTGGAGCTGATGTGGAGCAAATGAGATTTTGGTGCAAATTAGAGTAGAAGAGGCACTGTTGGTGCACCCTGTTCTAAAGTAGCCTTCAATAGCTAGTTTAAGGAAGAGGCTGAAACTAATGAGCTTGGTAGGTGCTGAAGGATCAGGAGAAGAAAAAAGAATGTTGTGTTTTTTTTTTTTTTTACCTGGAGTTTAACTGAAGGAGCTGAGGAGATTGTAGGCCCCACAGTCCTGTCATGGCCGGTGTTCAGCAGAAGGTCAGGAGGGCATTTAGTTAAGTACTAAATTTGTGGCTTTTCATTTAAGTCAGCAAGGGTCAGTGCTATCAGGAGCAAGTGGCCTTGATAGCTTGTGTGGTTTTCCGTGCTCCGCCTTCCACTGCTGTTCCCACCTCCTCAGGGCCCAGAGTTTTCATTCACTTTATTCTGGGCACTTGTAGAGGTGTTATCTATGCAGATCTAAGGCTCAGGGTGGGGAGATCCTTTTTCTATATCTTTGTCTGGTTGATACAACCTGAGCACAGCAGATCCACTTAAATAAATGGTCTGCACAAGGGCTGCACTAGCAATGTAGCATTATAGAGCCACAAAGGTCAGTTGAATTTTTCATGTAAACAGGGCTGAGCTGTGTGCCTATAAAACGGTGTTTAACCTGCGTAGCACTGAGCAGGTCAGTATTCATCTTAGCAAAGTGCTCTTGAGATCTCCAGCTGAAGCTGTAGCAGGGTAAATGTTTTTTTTAATTGACTGGAATATTGAATGCAGAGCTAGCGTTGTTGAACAGCAGAGGACAGAGCTGTGGTGTGCTCAGAAGCAAGAAGGTGAAAGTGGGTGTGAGTGCAACTAATCAAGATGTACAAGCTGCCAGTTTTTGCCCTCTTTCTTGCAAGCATGTCCTTGTAATGTATACTTGTAAAACTAATCTCTTTTAGCATGACTTAAAGACCTATGGAGTTTCACTGCTCGATGCTGAAGAGTTGCTCCTGGTCCTGGATAATTCATGACGGGCTGTGGATGCGTGTGCATGTGATACATCTCATAATAACTTCACTTACAAACCATACAGTTCATTCCAGCCAGTACCTGATGTCCAGGTGTTTTGGAGTCTAAGCATCCTTAAACTTCAATTATTTATTCATTTCAAAGGTGGGAAGTTGAACAGTGAACTGTAAGTGATGCACAGAGGGCTTGATGTGTTCTGATTGCTATAGCTGGGAGGTCTGTCCTGCTGTGACCCCTCATCAGGAGGTTTTGGTTGTACTGGTTCCATCAACTTTTTATTAGTCTAGCCCTTGTCTGAGGCCCTAAGTTACAAGCCCTTCACCTGGTCTTGGCTGAGCTGACTCTTACCAACAACTGAAGGAGGGAATAAAGCAGGAGCTCTGCTTGTTACACTGTTGAGCAGTGTCCTCTGTCTCTTTGACGACTTTGTGGAGTGATGGATGCTCTAGGATGGGGTTTGGTGTCTCCTTCTGGTTCTCTGGTCATAATTACCAACCCCTGACACTTCTCTTTTTACTGATCCCTACAATCACTTATCATTTATCTTCTCTCCCTCATATCCTCCCCCACCTTTTTCCTGGGTGGTGGCCGTGTGTAAAGCCATCCCTAAAAGGGAAAGCAACAGGCAGGCAGTAACACAAGCAATAAAACCATGAGAGAAGAGCAAACAAGCAGCATTGCTTCCCTGAGGTTCTCTGCCAAGGTCCAGCAATTTAGGAGCTTCCTGAGGCAGGAGCTGGAGCCTAGACTGGCTGTTCTGCAGATGTGCCTGTTGGCCACAGTGGCCAGTACTGGCAGGAGCCCCCATGGCTGCTGGCTCTGACAATCCTGGCTGCAGGTGCAGACCAGCTCTCCTGTCATTGTGTTCAGCTGATGACTTCATAGCTTTTAAATTTAGAAACCTTGTGAGTCAAACAACTTCATACAAGCTACAAGTAAAATGAAAGAGGTTTTTTTGGAATATTTTTTGAGTGAAAAGCAGGAATCTGGTTTGGCTCTATGAGAGGCTCTGGAGTGGTTTAAATTTTGGTACAAAGTATGGCTTTGTAGTTCCTGCCACTTCCACTCTTTGGAAGATGTGTCTAATTAGTAACCACTGCCCTTGCAGCTGGAAACACATTTCCTAAGTAACATTAAACAGTGCATCATGAAAGTGGATATGTGGAGAAGGCTTTTTGGACAGTAGGCACAGCCTGTGTTTGTTACTCCATGACAGTACAGAGAAGAGTGCAGTATCATTGTGGACAGGGGGTTTTCCCCCCTCTCCTAGCTGTGGGTTAGAGAGAAAAAATAATTACATACAACCCAATAAGAGTAGCACAAAAAATAAAAAAGCTGGAGGGTTTATTTGTAGCAAAGCAGAATAATGCAGATTACTTGTGCAGGGTTCAAAGCTTATAACCTCAAGGAGAAAAAGTTAATTTCTGGTCTTTATGCATCAGTACTTTAGTGTCAGGTGTTCTAAGCTGGTTTACTTAGTTTACAGAACTGGTTAAGACAATTTGAATATGATTATTCGATTAACAGAGTATTATTGTGGGCCTAGGGAAAAGTCAATGGCTGTCAGTGAAAGATGCAGTGTTCAGCAGAACCAGAGGCAAAGCGCTGGTGCAAAGCCAATGGAACAGGATTTTTTAGCTCATCTGGTTTTTGTTCTGTAGGTTTGTCATATTTCCTTTTCCTGGGGGTGAAAAGAAGGGGTGGAGAGAGAAAAATGTATCTTTAGTCAGATGTTTCTACTTAGTACATGGCTGTGTTACTACATTAAAATATTTTTTTTTTTTCCCAGCAAGACCATCCAAGTAGTAACTCCTTTTTCTCAAACCTGGTTCCTTCACGGTGCTTCTATGGAATGTGGGTGGGACAGTGGCTTTTCTTGGTTTTTTAACAGAAGTTGCTTTAATTGGTCATCTATCTGTGAAGGCAGTGACTCAAAAGGATTCCTGCCCAGGCAGGTCATAGTTAGCTCTGACTCCCATGCACTGTGGTGCACCCTTAGCGAGTTTCTACTTGGCAGAAGGTGGTTATGGCTGTGCAGGAACTCTGGGAAGCATCCAAAAGTTCATCACACCACTGTGTTTTTATTATTACTTGCTTTGCTCTTCTGGAGAATCTGTGAAGTTCTCATCAGTCAGTGTTCCAGTCTCTGCAGCCTCGAGGAGATGGGGTGTCAGAGCATCCTGCCTTAGTGCAGGCACTGAGAGGTGCTTCACTCCCCCAGACCATGCTTATGCAGCCCATTCATGTTCACTCTTTCTTCTGGGGTTTGTTTTTGTGAATTCCCCCCTTCCCCCTCCCAAAATCGTGGCTTGAGCTGCAAGTTGAGAGTTGTCTGAGGGCGTGTGGTGGTGGTGCAATTCTTCCTGTGAGAGGAACTCATTGTTAATAGCTGGGAGATGTTGCTGAAGGTTGCCCTGAGCATAAAGTGAAAATCTCAGCCTTGTCACCTGAGGGGTTTGTTACTTTTTTCTTTAAAAAACACGGCTTTGTAATTTTTAGCTAAGACTGACAGAGTGTTCCTGAATCAAAGTGGAGGACTGCAAAAGGACTTCTGAAGGAGTTTTCATAGGAAACTTAGGAAACATTTTACACTGAAGAGTCTTCACACTCATGTTCTCCTTTTGCTTCAGTGGATGCTTCTAGTAGGTTTTGCAAAAGGAGAAAACTGGAAAACTTTTTCCATTCTTAAAACACGGAGATTTTTTGTTACGTAGTCTTTAGTTGCTGCTATGCTGAGCATGCAGCTGAGAAAGAATATGGTATTTAGTCTCTGGTAATACAAGGCTGTCCATTTGCTCCATGTTTAAGTAAGTTTTCATCAACCCCCCTAATTATAGGGAGTCTTTTTTTTTTCCCCAAAACATGTATGTCTGCTCCAACAGCTCCAGTATTTGTGGACTCCTGACAGTTTTAAATTGCTAATGAAGGTCTAGATTTTGAAGATGTGGTCAGCTAAAAGCACTGAAGGGTATTGCATAACAACATATCAATTTAGGAATGAAAATGCAGTTTGAGTGGGGTCAGATTCTGGTTATTTCTGACTCTTTAGCATAAACAGCACTTTTTATTGCAGGTTGAGTGCTGAAGAAGATCAGAACAAAAATCCCCAGGTTTTCTTTTCCCTTTATTGCCAGCCATCAGTGAGGTTTTGCAGGCTAAGCAAGAATCAATTTTGCAGCCATGGCAAATTCTTCTGCCAGCTGATAAAGTGGACTAATTTATAACAACCTTTTCCTTATTTAACATAGAGTTGTGGCAAACATTATCTTGTTAGAAGGTTGCTCCTTCTTGCATTCATTGTTAACTTAAGATTGGTAATTGGAACCTGTGCTGGTGTAGTTTGGGGTTTGAAGAGCCATGCTCTGAAGCCACAGCCTTGTTATTATATCTGCACTCATTGTGTGTCTCTAGGGTCTGAAATGTGTGCTGTGGTTCAGAGAGTGCCAGAAAGCTGTTCTTTAATTCTTTCTCAATGATTTTAGGGAAGCTTCACGGAGTTTTCTGCCTCAAGAGTGGAAAGAGGCACTGAGGTTGAAAGGCTCTTGGTAGCTGAATTCAAGTGGTCCTGGAGATGCACAAGACCCTCCTGGGTTCTGATAATCCTGTCTCCAGGCTGAGCTCCCTTGCTGTGTTTCAGTGTAAACCTACAGTTTGAGCCTACAGCTTCAGTGTGAGAGATGTGGCTGAGTAAGGGCTGGGTTTGGGAGGTTGAAGTTGCCATCACTGCAGGGATAAGCTCATGAGAGATGTTGCTGTTCGCTTAAAATGCAGGTGTGGTGTCCTTCTGCATGGCCAGAGCCTCGCAGTCCTGACCCATAGAGCAGCTAAATACAGCAGTTACAGATCCACTAGTTATTTGTTTTGATTTGGGGAGTTATCTTTCATGGTGTTAGTGCAGGTCTTCACCATAAAATGCACAAACATTCATGTGAAGGCAAAGTTATTCATAGCAGTAACAGCTTCCTGGTCATGACACATCCTTTTTTTCCAAATACAAAGTTTTGCAGCCAGAATATAAAAATTAATCTTAGTTGTAGAGGAAATTCTCTTTTTCAGAAAGAGCATGTGTGTCTTCTAAAGCACTCTTGATACCCTGTCAGTGTTCTTTATGGAGTTGGGATCATGCGTGAGTTTTGGAAACTGAAAACTGCAGAAATAAATTGGAAGTTTGTTGGGATGTACTAGGCTATCCATCTGAACAGTTAAGTGGGTATAAGCCTGAGTTTGGCTCCTGTATTCTTTCAGGGTGTCATCCATGAACTGGAGCCTTAGTGTGACATAAATAAGTCACTAATTGCTCGTGCTGCCTGTGGTTTGTCTTCCATGCCCATCCTTTCTAGATCCTTTGTAGTAAAACAGTTCTGTAAGAAAGGAAACGATCAGAGCTGAACACTTGCATAACTGGAGGCAAGAAGCTTTGTTGGCACCAGCACATCCCAAGCAATCATCCTATTTGCCATTGTGAAATCTCTGCTGAGGTCCCAGGACCAGCACAGTGAGGCTGCTTGTGCAGAGCATGCCTTCATTCCCTGAGCAGCAGCTGAACCTGAGTGAAGGAGTGACAGAGCACATTCCTGATTCTGCCTGAAGATGATTTGCTTGAATCCCCAGCACTGTGACAGTTTGGAAGCTGCTAGGAGATAGCACAGACTGCTTGGGGGAGAGTGAGGCATCTTCATCTGGTGCTGTGCCCTATGCCTACTCGTGTGTGATGCTGCGTGGGCTGGGCTGGGCATTGCTGCCACTGGGAAAAGGTGAGGGGCTCCCTGTGGCTGCTGGCTCTGCTGGGAGACAACACCCACACGGGAGAGAAAACAGAGGAATTTCATGGATTTTTGTAGAGACACTGGATTAGGGTCCATCACTCAATTCAGCAGCAAGGTCTAAATGAGTGGAGAATAGAGAAGCATTTATTTGTTACTGGCTGTGTCAGGCTGTCGTATGAGCGTTTCAGATGCCTCTGTGGGTCTTCTCCACAAGAGCAGCAGAGAAAAATTTATGAAAGCAGACTAAGACACCTGGAACTGGGATGGCACTGGTGAGAAACAGGCTTATCTGAACCTGAATGTCTTTTTTCTTGGGTGGTTACTGCAGTTTGTGGGGAAGAATACCCTAAACAAAAGGTGTAACCAAGTTGAATATACTTGAGTGGCAGGAAATTCCCTCAAGGAAAACATGGTCATTGATTTCTACAGAAGGTTGCTTTATTCAGTGAAGTTATTTCCCACATATTTTTCTATGATTTATATAGACAGCATACTTGAAAGTTTAGTAAAATTGTATTCAATGAAAACCAAGAGTTTGGGATAAGGTGGAGATGATCTTACCTTGACACCAAGCTGGACATGTCTGGTGTATCTACTCACGCCTCAGAACTTGGAGGCACTCCAAAGTTTAATAACATAGACACAGGCAGTACATCCCACCTTTGCCACCAAGACCTGAGTCTCATAAGACAAGTTTAACTCAAACTCACCCTGCACTTAGAAATAGGAGCTTTGCCACAGCATGACACCTGAGTTTGTATTAATATTTCAGTCTGTGAAATTCTAGCAGTAAGGATTTCTAATGAGGTAGTACCTGCGTGGCATTTATGGTGGGGGACAGGATTTGGTAGCTGAGCAGATGGAGTCTAAGGTTGAAGGCTACGTTGGAAGAGGATGACTGTTTTTAGTTGTGTATACTTGATGTTAAATAAAAACAGCTTAAATAAAGCCTGCTTAAATCCTCCTTGAAAAGCATCACATACACCAAACATCCTTGACTTGCAGCTATCTGGCTGCCGAGTGTTGCTTTATTTGTGGAACAGGGCAGACAAATTAATTTGGAGACTGTGAAGGGAAAGAATGGAACTTTTTATTTTTTGGATACTCCTAGTTATATGAAAACCAGTTTTGAATTGTCAGTGGGCCATATGAAGCCCCAGCATGTGAGCTGGGTTTTATTGAAGTGTGCCTTAATCTCTTTGAAACCAAAACTGTTCAGAAGGTTTGTATTAATGGTGTGTGTTAGATACCCAGCTTCTGAAGATCTTTGCTCTCTTGTCTGCCACCGTCAGCAGGGGTCAAGGATCCCTGCTGGTTGTCAGGTGGGTTGGGTATTTGGGTAACAAGCCAAGCAAAAGAATTCCATTGGGAACAAGGGGTTTGGTTCTTTCTCTGTCTGGAAGATAAAGCTGGGTCATTGTGTTGTGAATCTACCATGTTCCATCCCCAGGACCTGCGTGATAGAGTCACTATGCAGTACAGAATATCTAGAGACAGTCTGGAAGCATGGTAGGAGACCAGATTATCATTCAAAATGATAGTCTCAAAAAAGTAGTCTCAAAATGGGTGAGACTACTTAAAAGAGATATGAGAGAAAGAAGCTGCAAAAAACTGCAGTGAAATAGCTCTTACTCCTCCTGGGCACATCAGCCCCACAGAATGGGGAACAGCTGAGGAGTACAGGAAGGGTGTTCAGGTAGAGAATGTCCTCCCAGGTATAAAATGTTCTTGTCCCATGTTCTTTGTTAAGTATTTTGGTTAGCACAATGCTGGAATTCAGCATGTGGTCTATTGTGCCTGGCCAGGTCAGCTTCTCTCTGTGCCAGTCAGACCATTCCTTGAATACTGGCTTCCCTGAGAAAAACCAAGAAATTCGTGAGTGCAGCTAAAAGCTTTTAGAAAGCAGCCTGGCAGGAGAGTTAAAATGTGAAGACTGACAGCGGATGTTTTGCTAAAGACTTTTTAGGTAGCACAAGGTGATGGGACTGAAGCACAGGAGATGGGCAGTTATTTTTTACTGTGTAACCCAGAGAGATTTACCCTTACCCAGAGGCAGGGTAGCTGCAGGATGGTTTGGTACAGGGCAGGTGGAATGGACTCAGTAATGTCTGAGATACAGCCAGCACTGCCTTCAGGTGTGTGTGGGGGAGTGCAACCTGGAAAAACAGGACCCTGAGCACTTAGGCCTTTTCGTGATTCGTTGGGAAACAATTTGAACAGCAAGCTCTGTTCTGTGCTCATTCATGGGCTTTTGGAAGAGCCTTGGGTGCCTTCAGGGCACTTCTGCAAAGCAGCTGCAGAGCTGCATTCCTCTGCTTGTCAATATCAAAAAATTATTTGCATGCCAGTATTATGGAAGTAGGTATCTGAAATTATTCCTAAAACCTTGAATTACCAGTTTTTGAGAACACTCAGACCTTCACTTGTGGCTTTTGGAAGGAGCACTGTGTGTACATCACACTTGGTGTGTTCCTGGCAGCCCCAGCAGCTCAGATGTCCCTCTGCTCATCCTTCTCTCCAAGCAGGGCTGGGGCTGAAGTGCCCTGGGGGACACTTCAGAAGCAGAGCTATCTCCATGCTGCTCCCTCCCTGTGCAGTCCCACCTCCTCCATCAGGACAGGAACCTGGGAAGAGAAGTTTAGTTACCAGCTTACTCTGAGGCTGAACTCCCTGCAGTGCCTCCCCCATCAGGCCTGTGCCAGCATGGGTCTGTTTGGGCAGAGGGAGGAGCAGTAGGATGGCAACAGTGGTTGGCTGAAGCAGAATGGAGACCTGTCCTTAATTTTTAGCTGTTGATGAGATCTTGACTGTTTGTAGAAAGCAAGAGGGAGTTGTCCATGGATAATTCTGCTTGCAGATCATTGGCTGGAACAGAGCTCTGAAAATGGCTTCTTTAAACTCCTGTGCTTCCCGTGCCCTCGTGTCCTTGCCAGTGCACTAAACCCCAGTAGGACACTGGATTACTATTGAAATCTGTTGCAATAATGAGTACCATCATGAACAGGAAAATAACCCAGAGGGTTTGCAGTTAATGTGCTGGGCTGGTGAGCACGGTTGAAGGTTGGAGCTTCACATGTCTGAGCATCAGATGTGTGGGGAGAGCATTCCTGCTCTCTGCAGAAGCTCTGCTTGATGCTCAGTTTCAGTGGCTCCTGGTTCAGCTTGGCTGTGGCATCCAGCTTTGCCCTGTGTTCCCACTGCAGTGGCTTTGCCAAGGGTTCCAGCTGATGGTGCCATCTCCCCTTGCCATAGCGTGTGGTGTCACAGTAAGCCAGATGGGCATCTCAGCCCACCTTGCAAAAAATGGATTTGTTTCCCTCCAGCCAAATCAGTCCTCCCCCATCTGGTTAATGGCTCAGGCGTGGGGAAAGCTGTGCCAGTACGGGGGGGGTGTGATGTGCAAACGGGAATGAGTTCCTGGAGGGGTGTGGGAGGATGAACATTGGTCCTTAAGCAGCTTCTCTGCTGCTTATGAAACCACAGGCTGGGCAACCACAACTCCCTGTGCAGTGGTGGTGTTCTATATATTCCTGCACTTGAGATTCAGCGCCGCTCACTCTTCTGCTGTGTGGTCCCTGCTGCTTTGTCCTTGAAATTGGTGGGGCTGGGGCATGGAGAACCTGTTCCCATGTTGGAACAGTTGGGCTGTCCCAGCTGTCAAACCAGTGCTCCACTGCTCTGCAAGTGGGTTCCTCTTCCAGAGGATGTCCTCTGTCCCTGTAGGTGTTGAAATGACTGCAGTGGGGATTGTGAAGTACTCTCCAGGAGCCAAGGATTAAGCACTCTGCTCCAATATCCCGTGATGTGGTTTGCTACCTGTTACCATATTTGAATTCACTGAGGGAGAGCTTGAGCAGCCACAGGGAAAAGGCAAGTTCCAGAGAACTGCGGGGAGTCACAGCCATGCCATGCCACAGCCCTGGCAGTTGTCCTTTTATCCCCTAAACCCATCTCACCTGTGTGTTGGTAACCTATAGCCTCTTCCTGTATTCTCCACAAGTATTTAATTGGATAAACATATTTATTGCAGTGTACAAATGACATCCAAGCCCTTGCTGCCAAACAGGCTATTTGATATCAAGCTTTGCTTTTTAGATAAATTTCAATAGCGCTGCTACTAAGTGGTTTTATAGGCCATTACTTTTGGCCAATTCA
Source organism: Leptocoma aspasia (assembly GCA_013399835.1). NCBI lineage: Eukaryota > Metazoa > Chordata > Aves > Passeriformes > Nectariniidae > Leptocoma > Leptocoma aspasia. The sequence goes on from VXAX01002192.1 coordinate 538,221, forward strand.
TGAACTATCATACTAACGTGTTTCCAGATGAATTGCCTTTATTATCCTACTAATACAATTAGTGTATCTGTTCATACCTTGTCCTGCACACTGTTTCTGCAAGAGGTGTAACAGCACTAACTACATAGAAAAAGCTTTTTTAGAAACCTGCTGGGCTTTCCAGAGCCCTGGCTCTGTTTCTCAGAAACCACAGAGGTTGTCAGTGTATTTTTCTTGGGTCCTTACGTAGGAAGCATTCATGCTGAGCTGATGGGGAGGGAATAAACCAGTGAAATTCCTTGTGGAGGGTGGGAACCTACCTGGGTGTGAAGGTCATTTCGCAGCATGCTCTGTGCCAGGATCTGAGCTGTGGCACAAGCCAGTGGGTGAGTGAAATAAAAAGGGGAGTGGTTGAGAGAGGAGGTTAATTAGTGAGTTCACAGTGCTTAGTGGTCACTGTCAGGGCTAGGGGAGGACAGGAGGTGACCACCTTCCACCCTTCTGTGGCTCCTTGGGGGCTCTGGAGCTGGGAACCTTCACCTGCACCCACTGCTTTTTCAGTGCAAGCCATCAGAAGGGTTATATGTATGCCAGCATCGAGCGGGCTCATTCTAGTCTCTATCTTTTTAAGCTTTCAGCTTTTAAAGCTTTTTTTCTCCCAGCAGTGTGGGCATTTGGACTGTGGGTGTAGTGGAGAGCTGAATGCAGCTGAATATTCCTGCCTTGCACCTTGTGAAGTTGTACTTCCGTGTGTCAGCTTTGGTCAGCGGTGCTGGAGTGAGTTCTTGGTCTCTGCTGTGGTGCCCGTGGTGTGAGAGCCCGTGGGAGGGCTGGGGAGCAGCCCTGAGCCAGGTGATGCTGAGCCCTGGCTGAGCTCCTCCAGTGCCCTGGAGCTTTTATTCTTCCTTGGGAAACAAGCAGCCCTCCTGTGCACAATTAGCTGTTGGGGTCGGGGGAGAGCAGTTGGTTGTTGGTATGTGTTGTAAACATTGTTGGTTACTAAAATTAGTGCTTTGCCTCCTGCTTTTTAAAAATAATGGGATGTTGTGCTCGTCTGGCAGCTTGGGGACATCTGGTGCTGTCAGAGGAACATGACTGCTGAGATGCTGTGCAGGCAATGCCCTGGCCAGAGAAAGATTAAAAATATCAGCAAATAAGCTTTAAAATTACCTCAACAGTAAGTGTTTAGGAAGACGGGTGGATGGAGATTTAGGAAATCTCTTCCTGACTTTTTTAAAAATAAAAAGAGACAGAATGTAGGTTTAGTCTAATCTTGAATTTTGAGGTCAGCCCAAAGCAGGAAGAGCTAGAATCTATTATGCCTGAAGTGATATGAATTGGTTTTATGGATCTCTAATACTTTAAATCCATTTTAAACTGAAATTATTGTTCAGTTTATTCTTTTGTTGAATGTGCAGCATGATGGTGTTAATCCAGTAATTTGTTGTAGTTCCTTATTTTTAGTTCTGTTTTTTTAGACTGCTGGTCTCAACAGCAGAGCTATTTTAGTAGTTTCACTCAACTTTTCCTATAAGTATGTTTGCTGTTCGTTGGGATGTTGTTATAAAACTGTAACGGGAAGCTCAGTGACAGCTTTGAACAGATCACTTAATGCAAATCTGCTTTTCCCTCCTATGCAAATGTTAAGGGGAAGTGTAATAGATATGTAAGCTGTTAAGTATGAACCAGCTGGATTTTCTGGCTTTGTGAGGTTTATATTCACTCCTTTACCTTTGTATTCCCCAAAGGTGCACTGGGAGAAGCAGGAGGGTGCATGGGTTGGGTTAAACCTGTGGGCAGTGACTCATGGTGGAACTGGGGACATGGGCAGCATTCTGGAGCTGCTGAGATCAAGGGGTTCCCTTCTGCTCCCCCATGCCTTGGGCTGTGTCTGAGAGCTGGCCCTGGAGGGGAGCTGGTGCAAATTGGGCAGGGGACACCCAGCTCCATGGGCAAAGTGCCCCCACTACCTGTAGTCCTTCATTGCGTGGGGACCACCAGTGAGTAGACCAGGCACCGCTGTGAGCTTGTCATTGCTCTGATAAAACAGTGTGGCTTTGGGTAGGTTTGTGTGTGGGTTTATTTGCTTTTGGTTTTATTTTCTAACCAGAATGTGCAGGTAATATCTGTATACTGTCATAACATTTTGTCAAACTCACACCATTTGAATCAAAGCTGATGTTTCTGGAGATGCTGTAACCTTCACTTAAACTAAGTGGATGTTTTGTGTTTAACAGGCTGCATTTTAATTTATTTTTAATATGCATTAACAATAAAAAGTTGTATTAATGTAGCTCTTTTCTTCTGGCAGAAATGACTGCTGTCACTGCAGCCAACGTGAACTTCAAATGGGACCCCAAAAGCCTGGAGATAAGGACACTGGCAGTTGAAAGGCTGCTCGAGCCTCTTGTTACACAGGTAGGAAAAAGACAGTCAAATATACAAAATAAGCATAAATAAACAGTCATAAACATGATTGCCTGTTTTGGTGTTTTGTTTTAATTAAGTCACAAAGCTTAATAAATTCTAGGTGTAAAACACTACAAAGAGAAAAGTCTACAAGCAGTTTCTTTGCTCAGTTTCATTGCACAGTCACTGGCCATGAGTCCAGGAAGACTGTCCTGCTTCAGCACCTCATAAGACACAGCAGTTACTAACATGGCATTTCTGCACTTCTGATTGAAATAGTGTTCCATGCCTACACTTTGTGCTGGATTTGTGAATAAAAGCTTCTTTCTGTATGGTGTATATGCCCCAGTGGAAAGCACTGAAGAGCACAGGAAGGCTGGAATAAGTCTTGTAAATGGGAGCTGTGTGTATTGGGTGTTTTGAAAATCCTTGGCGGAGACTTCCTAGGAGGTCTGGAAGAGGAGGTACACAGCAGACAGTTCACTTGTTGTCTTCAGCTTTGTTTCCCTGGAATGTGAAATGTCTAAAATGACAGAATGAGCTGGACACAATTCCTGCTAAGTACAGATGAGCATGATCAAGTTTTGTTTCCAGTATTGTTCCCGTTAGTCACCAAACTGCTGTCTCTACCTGCTACTTGTTCCCTCTGGGTCCTGGGGTGGACAGCTGGATGATGAGGCTTTTTAGCTGAAGTTACTGATAGAGTCTTTGCTTAAGAGAAATTGTCCTAATTTGGCAAACTTAACTGAGCAAACTCGTTCACAGGACCTTTTTCACCAAGTGCAATGTCTGTAACTTAACTCCTCAAGGAATAAGCACAACAGGCTGTACTGGCAATCCCCAGTTTTCTGAATGATGTGACTGGCAAAATACAGAGAAAGAGCTGTATTGCCAGTTCTTTCTCTGTATTTTGCTCCACTTCTATGGAGCAAATTGCCTTGTTGCAACTTGTTCTTTATTTGTAGAACACAATGAACTGAGACTACCCAGTACAAATGCTCCCCATTAACCAGCCACAATATTCCCAACTGATGGCTTTCCCTCTCTGCATCAGCCAGCTGGGAAGATGGATTCAGCTCTGAGGACCTTTATGTCAGCAATCCTTGGGCTTTCCAGAGTAGTATTTTTTTAGTGTTGTAATTTAATGTCCCTCTGAAGCAGCTTTGTATGTGTTTTCCGAGGCTTTCCAAAAAGGAGAGGAAAGAATAAGGCAAATGGAGAAGTGTGTGGATTTTGTGACATGCTTGTGCTGAATGCAAGGGGATGGATCCTGATCCTGAGCTCAGGGAGTACCTGGGGGTCTCCTGGCCTCTGGTGATGACTCTGCTCCCAGCAGGGTTTCAGTCTAAGACACAGAGTTTGGAAATATTTGTTGACTGCAGCATGATTATGAGAGGTCAGTTGGGTATTTTTTTTAGGGAAATAATGAGCTGTACCAAGTTCTTTGCTTTGCATTCAACCCTTTGGCTATAGCACTGTTTTGGACTGAAAAGATTCTATGTCTCTACTGGCACAGACTTCAGCCTCCTCTGGAGTCTCCTATGACTGGAGAGTTATCCCAAACTAATTATCCCCACCTTGGTTTCTTTTATGTCGTGCCAAAGAGCTCTGGCCTGTTACTGAGACTGCAGTTTATCAAAAATACAAATAGATCTCCGTTCTTAAAATCAACTTTTGAGGCGTGCTGCTGGTAAGAGAAGTCTTTGAGCTGTTTAGCTGCATTTATTTTGCTCATCTAAACAATCAAGAAGCGTGGTAGTGTTTAAATATGAAAAACACCCATTAGGTTAACTTTTGGAGCTGGCAATAGTGCAGGTATTAGCGATACACTGTCTGGAAAAAACATACATGTGGCCTTATCAAATGGATAAACATTAAATTTGATGTTGGGTTTTTTCCCTTCCATCTACACCTTTAGGTAACAACACTGGTTAACACCAGCAACAAGGGCCCTTCCAATAAAAAGCGAGGCCGTTCTAAAAAGGCTCATGTCTTGGCTGCTTCAGTTGAACAAGCAACAGAGAATTTCCTGGAGAAAGGAGACAAAATTGCAAAGGAGAGCCAGTTCCTGAAGGAGGAGCTGGTGGCAGCTGTGGAAGATGTACGCAAGCAAGGTAAGAGTGTGGATCTGGTGGCCTCTCAAACTGTGGCTCTTCAGAACAAGTAGAACCATTCTCCTTTCCCTTTGATGCTCTTTCTAATGACTCTGTGCCTCTCAGCTTGTGGGTTCTCAGCTTGCCTGGCTGGCATCCCTGAGCAGTAATGTAACTGGATAGGTCTGGAAATTGGATGGCCTAAGTAGAGATCAAGAAGAGAAGTGGAAGGGCTGATTCTTTGATGAGCATTTTAAAACTCAGTTTAGGCTCAAAAGTAAATGTGCTCCCTGCAGCTATAAATTTTATGGGACTACATCTGAAATATGTCAATAACTTCTTCAATATCGGACTCTATACAGACCATCACTGTAGGAGGAAGAGCCAAGTGTTGACTCGACAGAGATGTGTTTTTTGAATATGTAAAATGTAAACAGCACCAAACAGAATATGAAGACCTTGATTAAATATTCCGGCTTCCTTCCTCACATCTAATGTTGATTTTTTAAATTTTCTTTTTTACACTCTTGGAGCAGACCTGCAAGAAAAGCCTATGGAACTGACTTACTCTAAAATATGCACTAGCAAATATTGTTGCTCATAAATCATTTATCATTCTTCCAGTCATGAGTCTTTTCTATGCTTCAGTGAAACCCAGTCAACTGGTATTAATGGTGACGGCTGCTGCTGCAAAAACGGGAAAGCTCATTAGCATTAATTACTTGTTTGTAGCTGAAGTTGCAGAGTGGTGGAATATTAGTTGAAAATGGTTCTAAATTCTGGATGAGCCTGGCTGATAGACCAAAGAAAGATCAAGGTAAGAAGGCTGCAATGTAAGGGGCTAATTGAGTTGGCTTAATTTAACAAGAGCAAACAGCAAGAGAGGCCCCCTTTGACTCCGAGCTTTAATTGTTGGTGCTTGACTGCTGCTCAGTTGAGAGTTAGTGCTCATCTATGGGTGCTCCAAATGGTTCAGTGATGCTGGTGAGAGAGGGAGCTCTGCTCAGCCCTTGGGATTGAGAACTCCCCTGAGCTGGATTTGTGGCTGAATATTGCAGTAAGAAGCTGGTGGGAAGGAGAGGCTGATAAAAAGCCTTCCAGATGACCCTTTCCCATGTTTCTTGGCTCCTTCTTGGTTCTGAAACTACACACAGGCTTGGTGCCAAAACCTCCCTGCTCTGTTGGCTTTGACAGAGGAGGTGAAGCTCATAGCTTCACAGAGGTGCTGGAGTGAAGTAACTTCCCACCTTAACGCTGCTTCACTTCTTCCTCCCTTTTTGCTGTTTGCAGCTTGTGTGGATTCTGGTGTAAAAGGGGTGGCTGTGCCTGTTTCCTCAGGCTGGTGGGTGGTCAAGCTGCAGTGAATCTCCTGGACACAAGTGGTGCCCACCATCCTCTGTGGGGACACAGTTGCAACACAACCCAGGGTCAAAACTGTGCCAGGTTTAGCAGAGCAGCTCTTGGTGAGGAAATTAAAAGTCAAACCAGCCTTTAAAGAAATGAGAAGGAAGTGGTGAAAAATGAGCTAGAACAGAGGGGAAGGGTTATTGCTGCCGATGCCCAGGAGGATTGCAGTTCTCAGCAGTGCTAGTAACAGCAGGGAGATACAACCTCCGAATGTATGTGGTTATGTACACTCTGTGCACCTCAGAAGCCTCCCTGTATTGTGTCAGAGCAGTTGAATTCATGAACTGGAGAAACAAGGAGAGTGTGATGCAAAGCCTATGCATGTGCTCAGCAAATCTTCCTGGCCTTGGTGCCTTCACCTGCCTTTTGCAGCAGGGGCATGAGTGGAGAGGAGAATCTGGGTGTCGTGGTCAGCAGCAGGGTGATGATGAGCTGACAGTGGCAGTGGGATTATAGATACAGAGCACAATTAATCTTCAGTGGAGGACAGGAAAATAGCATTAATAATGCCTCTATTTAGAGTAGGGAGTGGTTTAGTTACCATAATAAAAAAAGATGAATGAATGTAGACAGGGATTATGAAGATGATTAGGACAATAGATAACTTGTCTCATCAGAGAAAATTAAAATTTTTTTTTTAGCCTAGTGAGAAGAAGATTGAGAGAGTACATGATTTTAGTGAGCATGCTTGTTCATAAAATCCCATTTGTTGGGGGTAAAAACAAAGAACTGAAAAGAGCTATTTTGAATGAATAATAGCATGGCTGCCTACTAAATCAATGTAAGTGGATCTTCAAAGTCTTCTTGTTTTTTACAATGGAAGAATAAATTACAGCAAGCAAGTTAATGAAATACCCGACAGTAAGATTCCTGGCCCTTTAAAGCTTTGGACTTTTGATTTCTTATAAAGTAATGAAACTTTTTAAGGTTTTGAGCAGAAAAGTGGAGATAAGGAATCAAAGTGTTTTTCAGAACAGATCCTGCTGTGATTATTGAAAAGACTTGGTATTTGGAGAGCATTTGATGTGAACATCTTGAATTTCAGCATTGTTGTAGTGTTTGTTACAGATATTTCTGGCATCAGAGGTTTGCTGGGTAACAGAAGGTGCAGCGCTGGTCCTGCCCAGCCTTGCTCCCCACTGCAAGCTCCCTGTGCTGTCTCACTGTATGCTGGGTGCTCAGCTCCTCTGCTGCTCTTGGGAGGTGTTTTGGAACTTGAACCAGTCCCTTACTCATGTGCTTGGCGCTGGGGCAGCTTCCAAACTGGGCTCAAGAGGGAAATTTCTTTTGGGTCAGACTGGCAAGGCTGTTCCTGATTCCCTGGAATGCTGATGGCTACAGCTCTCTGTCTCTGTATCTGCATGTGGGCGTAGGGATCCAGGAAATTCGCTGTGTTCTCCTGTTGTATGTCTTCTATGGCAACTTTACATAACAGACCAAAAATTAAAGTTTAACATTAAAAAGTCTAAGCCTGGGTATGGGTAGGGTTTGAGGTAAGTGAAGGAATGAATGCTTTGATGGCTCAGGTTGCAGATGCGGGGGAATGTGCCAACTGATTCAGCTCAGTGTCCTTCTGCTTCATTCTTCTAAGTGAAGGGTTCTTCAAAACTGAACAGTGAGGTGAATTACGAAAGGGGAAAACAGTTTCTTCAAATGTACATCACAGAGGATGTCTGGTTTAAGGATTTCCAAGGAGCTGGAGGAGGCCAGTTGTGGAACATCTTGAAGTTAAATACTGAATTCTTCTTGGAAAATTCAACTTCAAAATTCTGTTGTGACCAGTTAGTTAAATTTCTTAGAAAGGTACAATGAGTTCAGTTGGTTTCCAGCAACAAAGCTGTAGCAGTGTGCCACTTTGAAAAGCCACAACCTGAGGGAGCTCTGAAGTGGCTCTTGGCAAGCTATAGGAGTGTTGTTGGCAGTATATGGATTTAATTGATGACAAGAGTAAGGAATTATCAGAAGCTTTTGTTGCCATAAGTATCAACTCCTGTTGATATGGCAAAAGGTGGTGTGGGCCCTCATCCTTTAGAGCAGAAAGCCAGGACAGCCTGCTGTGACCCTGCTGGTGGATGTTGAAGGTGGCATTATTGGTGAGATAGGACCTCAGTATCCAGAGCAGTAGAGACCTGAAACTCTGATTTCCTGCTTGCCTTCATTTGGTGGGGAATGGCAACCTGTGGGGAAGTGTGGTGGGGTGCTGTGAGCAGGAGGGAATGGCCTGGTGGCACTGGTGTGTCCCTGGCACTGCTGGCAAAGCCTGGGGCCAGCTTTTAACTGAAGTGCTGAGGGGTGCAAGGTGACGTGTGGGCACGAATCCCCAGCTTGGCAGAGGAACAGCAGTGCCAGTCCTGGCTGTCCCTGCCTGGTCTGTCCTGCCTGCTGCTGTGCCCTCCTGTCAGTGGTGGTGTGGAGCAAGGCCTGTCCACAGTCATCGTGTTCCACGCTGGGAGCAGGGTTAATAGTGCTGCCTCAAAGTGTTGTCACACCCTGTGGGTGTGGGGGAAGGAGACTGGAAAATGGGAATTTTCTTTCGATGGATTGGAGTCTGACCATTTCTAAAATGGGCTTTGTTCCATTAGATTTAATTGAATTCTTAGTGCTTTATTGACAAGATCATAGGATGTCTATTGTTGCCTCTTCTTTTCTCAACTCTTGTTTTATTTTCTTCTAATATCTAACAAAGATCTAAGGTTATATTGGAAAAACAGGCTACTCATGTAAGAATTTGTACTAGCTTTATAATCTGAGTCGCATAGTTGGACTCTGCTCCACTTTAACTCTTAAAATACTTCCAAGTTGTTGTGTTACTCATGTTCAGTGTTGAAAATGGGAAGATTGTGCTGGATCCCCTTGGAACTGCTGATGTGCACACACAATGCAGTACCTGCATATTGAGGCCAGGCCAGAGTGCCCTCTTGCCCTTTGAATCCAGCTAATAGAATTACCCCAGGGTGCTTTCCCTTTATAAAAGAAGTCTGAAAGTCAGCTTCCCTTAACTGGCAGAAATGTGTATATATGCAACAAGTTTAAATATAAGCTGCTTTTAATTTTGGGAAGCTGGTTATCTTTTGACACCCTGACAAGCTGTTTGAAACTCACTAAATCTTTTAAAATCTCTGGTTAAAATAAAAGGGAATCGCATTTTATTTTAGGACTGGTTTGAAAGGTTGCAATTTAAGAGATGGGTAGAGGATAATTTTGGTTTTTAACTTCATTAGCAGCTTCTGAGATTCACATGAAGCAAGTAGCCCCTTCAATAAGTTGTTTTAAATAGAAAATAAATGAAAACAACATTTTAGGAGTTGAAAACGTGGGAATTTTATGTATAAATAAATAAGGAAGGAAATATTTGTACTCGGTTTTGGTTCTGGCATATCACAGAATGGCCTGGGTTGGAAGGAACCTTAAAGCTCATCCAGTCTCACCCCCTGCCATGGGCAGGGACACCTCCCACTGTCCCAGGCTGCTCTAAGCCCCAATGTCCAGCCTGGCCTTGGACACTTCCAGGGATCCAGGGACAGCCACAGCTTCTCTGGGCACCCTGTGCCAGGGCCTGCCCACCCTCATTCCTTCCCAATATCTCATCTAAGCCTACTCTGTTTGAAGCCATTCCCCTTTATTGTGTTACTTCATGCTCTTATAAATATATATCCTTAAATCCTGAGGTTGTCAAAGGATTTCATACTTGTGGTGACGACTTTTATTATTAGCCTTTTCCAGAAGAATAAAGAAAGGGTCATGTCAGCTGTGTTGGGGTTTTATAATCTCCTGTTTGAAGCTCTCAGCATTGGTGGTACATCATCTCTCCCCCATCTGGAAATGTGGAGCTTTTAACCTGTGTTAAAGTAATTAATTGTGTTTCCTAAAGCTGGGTAGGGGATAGCTTTGGATTGATATTCAGAGCTGGCCTGTGCTTGGACAGAAGCTTTTTTGCTGTGTCCCAGTAGAGAAGTAGCATGTTTTTATCTTAAAATGTTATGTGCCACTCTTGGTTGTATTATTTAAGATGATGGAAGGGTGTTACATAGGGGGGAGCATTTGAACAAAATCAAGTATCTTGGTGTGGTTGCTTGAGCAGGCTGGCAGCTGTGCTTGGGCTGAATTTAGCTGTGAAGGTGTAGTGTGCCTGGGTGGGAAAAACTTCCTGGGCAAGATATTATGTATGAGGATGGTTAACCCCAGGCTCTCCAGCTGTTGGCATTTCTGAGCAGTTAAAAATAAGCTGTTAGATAAGTGGAGGGCTCCTGGGACTGCATCAGGCAGAGATTTCGGTGCAGCCCTTGCCCTGTTTGGTGCGGGGGGCTCCATGGGACTCACTGTCAGCTGTCACTTGTCAAGTGCTGGTGGAGGTTTTTTAGTCTCATCTGAGACAGGCTATTTTTATTTTGGCATTTGGCCACATGGACACTTTTTCATACAGGTTTTTGGGAAGCCTCTGAAACAGCAGCTAGCTACAGCAATCTGCTTTCTGATCATCTCTTGCTGCCTGCAAATCCCTGACCCTGAGCCCCTACCGTTTTCTAAACTAAGTCCTAGCTGTTCTCTCAGTGTTTCTGAGATGCAGAGAGATCCAAGGATAACAATGTGGATTCCAAAACTTACTGCTGTGTAGGAACTGTGGTACTGGAAGCTGGCCCAAAAAGTGAGGGAGAAATCTAAAATTTACTCCTCTTACTATATGCAGGCATTACTTTTATGCTTTGTGAATGCCTTCTGGAGGAATTGCTCTAGCTGTGCAAAGTGGCCTTTGCTTTTCATAGTTAACCAATGACATTGTTACCATCTGAAACCCAAATTCTTTGCTCCTGCACCAGATGCAGCCCCACAGGCTATGAAATGTTGAAGCGTTTTATGAAGCACTGCCTGGCTTTGAATTCCAACCAGGGCATATCCAGCCAGGTCATCGCTCCGAGTTGTTTACGGTCCCAGGAGCTGTGGCAGCTCGCTGTGTGTTTACAGGGCTTTCTGCTGCTTTCTGCTTAACTCCTACACGCACACAAATCAAGGCTTTTGCTCAGGCTTTGAAAGCATCGGAGCTTGGGAAATAGCTGCAGCCCTGCAAAGGCGTGCTGAATTCACCTCTCTAGAGAATTCTGGCATGCTGAAACACCTGTACAAATGAAAATAAGGACTACAGTGTGATTTCCCAGCCCTTCCTCCCTGCACAAACCCCTCTGCCCCAATGCCATGTGGTAGCTGTATTTAGAGGTGGCCACATGCAGCATGAACTGTCAGCCGTATTTCACAAACGTTTTGTTTTAGAGACTCAGGTTGGCCTAGGAGCCTTTCCAGTGACTGATGCGATGCTGTGTGATGCTGAAGCCAGCCCCTGCTGTCCCCCCATGCAGGTGACCTGATGAAGAGTGCATCAGGGGAGTTTGCAGATGATCCCTGCTCGTCGGTGAAGCGCGGGAACATGGTGCGGGCCGCGCGGGCCCTGCTCTCCGCCGTCACCCGCCTGCTCATCCTGGCTGACATGGCAGACGTCTACAAGCTGCTTGTTCAGCTCAAAGTTGTGAGTGTGGGGCTCTGCTGTGCCTGGCACGCCGGGGGTGCTCTGCCAGGTGCCCGCTGTGTGTGTGACCCCATGGGGCGTGCACTGGCAGCGGCTTCCTTCTGCAGTGGGGGGGTCTGGGGGTTTTTCCTCTCAGCAAAATGTGTGCAGTGGGCGTGTGTCGCTCACTTGCATACTCACTGTCAGGAGCTTTTGACATTGAGCTGCACTCTGTTCTGAACTTTCAGTACAGAAACTAACTGAGCTCTGGTCTGCAGCTGCAGGTGAGACCCAGCCCTTTCATCTTACAGAATTTGGCTTTCATATAACCAGTACTCCTTTCCAGCTCCTAGGGATGAGTAGCTTCAGCAGGCTAAATAAAAATGAAAGTGGGCTGTTTGAGGAAGCCTTTCCTTCCCATGAGCAACAGGATCAGTGAGTGGTTTGTGCAGAATTTGAAGTGAAATGACATTGGATACTGGGCCTTCCTTTGCAAACGAGCTTTGAGGACTCTCCTTGTGCCCTTTGGCCACTGCTATGGCTCTGCCAGGGCCCTGGACTCCTTCATGCTCTTTCAGATGCGTGTTCTTGACTGTCTCGGGTAGCTGGTGACTATGAAATGGTAGCTGAGCACTGTATCCTATTAGCCTTTAAAGTGTCTCTCTCCAGAAAGTAACAGGGGGCAGAGGAAGATTGCTTTCTCTGTCTGCCATGAAATACATTCTGAACTACCTCCTGACCTGTGGACTGTATTGCTTGGAAAAAAATGTGAATATATATTCTTTTAGGTGGAAGATGGTATCTTGAAACTAAGAAATGCTGGCACAGAGCAGGACTTGGGTATCCAGTACAAAGCCCTCAAACCAGAAGTGGACAAGCTTAACATAATGGCAGCCAAAAGACAACAGGTATAGTGTGGCCGCTTTATTCTGTATATTAATTCTTACTTTTCTTTTCCAAAATATCTTGCTGTTCTTGGGAAGTGCCTATTCTGTTAATACTTTTTACTTTATTTTTTTACATTATTGCTGAGTACTTCATGTTGTGCTCTACCATGTTAAGGAACTGTGAGCTTCCCTGGTAAGCAAGAAAGTGTGCTTGACTCTAGGGTGCTGCTTCTGATGGAATTTGTTCATAGTAGCATTTGTTTATGTCAGTGTTTTAGTGCCTTAAAGACATGCTGCTACCCAAGAGCTGCACTTCCCATTTTGAAGCAGGGCAGGTGTGGGTGAGGACAGGGAGCTGAAATGTGTCCCAGTCCTGGGGCACTCTCCACTAGACCCCCTTGCTGCTGTGGTTCACGCAGATGGACTGAACATGTCCACGTGCACAGGGAGCAAAAGCCGTGGCTGGGCACAGCTACTGCTTCCTGAGGTTCTGCTCACTGGTCTTGCACTGAAATGTCAGTTGGAGAAGGGGTTTAAATTGCTGTTTGTTGTGGGTGTGTTCTGGTTTTGGATAGCTTTTGCTTAGCCTTAAATTGCGTGTGAAATTTGTTTTGTTCAACAGCACTGGTGTGACTCATTCTTGAGTAGTTAAGTTTTCAGAAGAAAGCAGAGGTGTGGGCAGTTTAAGTTATCAGAAACAGCATCATTATTTTAGAGATTTTTTTGCCTCTTTGTTCTGTAGATATGTACAAACCAAAACTGCTTATGCACCTCTGACACTGCTTGGGTTTTTTTGCCAGATTTGTCTTAGAAAATAAGCTGGGTACAGTCAAAAAGGGATTGCCAGTTGGTTATGTATCTCAAATCTGATTGCAGTAAATGGGAGTAGGGTTGTGATGGCAATGCAATAAATGCTCTAAAACTGCTTTGTGATGGATTGTTCTACACTATGGGAAGTGGTTGTACAGAATCTGTAAATCTCTGTGCCTGCTTGGAGTACCCTCCTTGCTCAGTGTGTACCTTACAGAGGTCACCTATTGCCCATTCATTTTAGAGAGCCTGACAGAAATTTTTTCCCTTTTCTCAGTAAGGCAGTCCTTGTCTTCATTTTCACTGCCTCTTTGTTAGATTTAAGAGGTAATTTTGAAATGCTGCTGCTGCTAATAACTGTGGTTGTTCCTCCTTTTATAAACTTACTGCTTGTGCTGGACTCAGAGGCTTTATCTGATCATGGTGCTCTGTTCTAAAACAGAGGTGATGGTGCTTTAGAGAATTACAGCACAGAGTGTTTGGGAAAAGACTTATGGACTTGCTCACTAATCTTGAATTAGTGGTGATACAGTCATTGGATTAATTTTGTCTCATTGGAGGTGAATAAGAAGTTGAATGAGATGATATATTTGTTCTTCTGAAATTAAGTACCTGAGTCTCTTGAGGAGAGTAAATGCCATCTTCTAGATGTGATTAAAGAAAACATTTTGGTTGTGAGCCTGGGAGTTTAAATTAAAGATGATCTTGCTTCTCATCTGCAAGTGCAAGACAGGACAGCTTTTAAAATGCTGGTCCAATGCTGCAGAGGAACAAAAATCCAGCGTCAGATTTTGAATTGTGGTGTCGTGAATTGCCCTGCAGCGTTGTTGTTTTTTGGCTTCGTGAAGCTGTTGTGTTTTGCAATTAGTTGAGCCCTTCAGGACAGGAATACTCAGCAGACAGATTTGGGGCAAAGAACCTGCCTGTCCTTTGAAGATGTGGGGAGACAGCGCATGGATGTTGAATGTGGGTAATGCTCTCAAATGCTTTTTTTCCCCTTTAATTTTGCTAACAGGAGTTGAAAGATGTGGGTCACCGCGATCAGATGGCGGCTGCCAGAGGGATTCTGCAGAAGAACGTGCCCATCCTGTACACGGCGTCCCAGGCCTGCCTGCAGCACCCTGACGTGGCTGCCTACAAAGCCAACAGGGACCTGATCTACAAGCAGCTGCAGCAGGCGGTCAGCGGCATCTCCAACGCCGCCCAGGCCACCGCCACCGACGAGGCTGGCCAGCAGCAGGGCGGCGGCGGCGAGCTGGCCTACGCCCTCAACAACTTCGATGTGAGTTGGAGCCTTGCTGTGGAAAACCCCTTCAGCTCTCCTCTTTGTTCACCTGGTTTGTTAGCCACAGCTTGCTTTTATTGGGATTGCCTGGAAGATCATTTTCTACTGAAGTGCAGCAAGTTGTAGGCAAAGTAGGCTTTTTTAAAAAATGTCATTTTCCAAACTAGGGTTGATGTAATATAGAAAGTTATATATGTGGTTCTTGGTGATGGAAGGCTGTCAAGTTAAACTAGTTCTGAAATAGCAGTTAGCCTACTGCTACATTAGATGGTTTGTTTGGAATTGATTATTTCATAATATATTTATGTAATGTATTCTTGGAGGTGACAGAAGTGATTTATTAAAAGTGAATCATGTATTTGGGATTGCTGAAACTACCTCTTGAGAGGAACATGAAGTGGGAAGTTTTAATATGATCTTTGGTTGGAAATGAAGTAATTTCATACTGATGTGTTGAACTGATCTGTCATGTTCTTTATCTTGCATTCAGCACGTTGCTGAGGACAGCCGTGCATTTTTACTGAGATCACTTTCCTTTTGAAGCCAGGATTCAGTGTCTACCTGATTCAGCCTCTGAATTTTAAACACTGCAGCAGTAACTTACTCTAGAACTTTATTTAATATTGCAAAGCCATCACTCAAAAGGCATTTAATAGTTGTGGTTTTGCCAGATTTCACTCACTTTCTCCGTTTTGCTCTTACCACTCTTGTTCCTCTCTTTCTGCACATGTATTTTGCCAGGATAAAGTTCTGATTGAGTTCTCCCTGTGCCTGATGGGAAGCCTTTCCCTGTGATCTCTTGGGTAACAAGAGGATGTCATGGCTCTCTTGATCTTTGTGACTGGTTTCAGTTTTGCCTTTCTGAAATGCCATCAGATGCTCAGTAAGCCTTCGGAGTGTGCCTCAGGTTAGCCCCGAGGGGCTGCAGGTTCTCACAGCTGCCTGTGGGAGGGGAAGGCAGCCCTGGAGCAGCAGCGCCATGTCAGGGGCTAGCAATGAAGAAGCTATTTGGTTCAGGTTTGTGGGTTAGCTTGTACAGCTCAAACCAGCTGTTGGGATTTCTGATAAATCACCCTATTTTACTATAAAAGCTCTCCAATATACAGCTGCAGACTACTTTTTGAGTGTTGCAGTTCACATAAAGCTTTTTGAGCTTTTACTTCCACTTTGTGAGGCTCTCTAATAGCAGCAGTGGCTGATCAGCAGGCCAGCTTCACGATAGCTTTGTCTCATCCCTGCCAAAGGAGGCTGACAAAACAAATGTGTTGAGGTTCTTGGCAGATGTTATCCCTGCACTTCATTTCCTGCTACTGCTTGAGTGTTATTACACTCCTGTAATAGAGGCTTTGAGCACACATGCCCCCAGATACTCCCAGTGATGGTAAAATATGAAATGGGTACCAGAAGATAACAAGCTGATTGTTATCTGTCTTTTTTGGTGGTGCACTTCTGGAGTGGTAGGACACTACCATTGTATTAGCCAATGGCTAAAAGTTTCAGGAAGAATGAGGATGGAATGTGTTGGAGAGCACATGCCATGTTCTCATCCTGCTGTGATGGCATGGTTACTCTGTAGGGGTATGAAATGTGCTGGCTGGCAGGAGGAGGTGGTGGTGACGTGGCTGCTGAGGTTAGCTTGAACACAAACTGGCTGAAAAAAATCCCATTTCAAAAAGCTTTGGGGCTTCTTTTAGAATTAACAAATTCCACCCCTGAAATAAGCTGACCAAACTGTGAAATGGCCAAATTATTTTTCTTTATTAAATTACAAACCTGTTTAAACAAATCACCTGAAGGTACTCCAAGGTGATAAACTGTGCAGCTTCTTCCTGGGGAGCTTCCATGGGTGGTGGTGTTGGCCCCTCGAGAACAGATACATCAGTGCTGCTGTTTCAGCCCTGAGTCTCTTGGTATGAGCTATGCTTGCTAACACTTGGGCAAGAGAAACCTGTGGTAATTTTCTGCCATGCAGAAATTGATTTCTGTGTGGTTTGAAACCTTTATGTTGATGTTTCACTTGGAGAATTTTCAAGAACACAGTTGTATTTACCTGCCTAACACTGAAGAGAAGAAAGACTGTGTAAAGTAGGGCAACAGAACACAATACATAGAGGTAATTTTGGATGTTTGTTTTCTTGTTCATGATGGGATAATTATATCTGACAAGTTAACTAGTGAAGGCCCATCCAAATTGGCATGTCATTAGGAAGAGTTCTGTAGTTTGAACCTTATTTTTACTGGCACATTTGATTTTTGCCATTCATGTAACAAGGCTTCCTATGGCCAAGTTTTGTTTAGCTGTCAAAGCAGCACAAGAAATGAGTAGCAATATAATCTGCTGGGAAACCTCGTAGTAATTTTACAGAACTACTCATGAAAATCCTCCTCAGTGCCAAAATGTTGTCATTTGCCTCTTAATGTCTGATCGGGGGTTGCTCTAAGTGTTAGTTGTGTGCATGACTTAACAGTAGGACACTGCTTTGATGCCTTAGAGTGGCTACCTAGAATGGAGGCTAGACAAGATTAAGAGAATAAAAATGGGTATTTATTGAAGGTCTTTAATAGATACACCTTTTGCAGTCAAAAGCCTCCGAGAGGGGCTACACCCAAGATGGACAATGGTCACGAGTTTTTCAGATAATTTTAAGTTTGGTCCATTTACATATCAGGGGTTAATCCTCTAATTACAGTTTCAGGTAATGAAGTAATTTACTCCAAGTTTGCCCCCCCCAATTCACT